>JAUMHR010000152.1:20085-38633 GCA_032361145.1 Enteromius fasciolatus | reverse complement strand
TCCCCCCCCCACCACCACTCTCAAAATTTTACTTTATATTACACAAATGAGAGAAAATTAGTCTGAATTGCCTTACATTACATGAAATCGTCTTACATTTTCCATAAATTTCACCCGAAAGTCAAATATCCCTAACTTTTAGTGAATATATGTATGTGTATGTGTATGTGTGATTGGCTCAGTCCCAGTCCAGCTGACACGTGTGGGAGAGATGTCACTTCCTGGACATTTCCCGTGAGCTGCCCGGGACAAACAACACGTTTTCTGATTCATCCATATCATCTTCAATATTATTTCAGGCTTTAAACTGTCAGAATTTTTCGTTACAGTTTCATTTTGTAAACTATTTTGCGCACTATCCGTTAAACCCCTCCAGCAGCTATCAGTCGATTTGTGATTTTAAAAGTGAAGAAAACAATCCATTACATCGATATATATGCTGGCCTATGATAAGATGCTAAAGTCATTTTTTGAAGAGTGTTTAAAGGAAAAATAAACGTGATCTAATCTAAGCAATATGGTTAGTCCAATAAGTCTGTCCCTTCGTTTAACCTTTAACGAACCAAGCAAAACTGGTTCTTTGTGTTTGGTTCTGTTCGATTTCATAAAATAAGGTGAGGTGTAATATCTCACGTGATGGATCTGAAGAAAAGGGTGACCGTATAGAGGTATTAAATTGAATGTAATGTTTTTGACTGAGTACATTAAGCAAAGATGTATTTCATATTCTTGATTAAAACAGGACCAGAGTACACATGAAATAACTGGAATGATGAACAAACGCAACTATTGTTTTTCTTTTACAATCGAAGGTGTCTGACTGCTGATCAATTTAGCCTCTTTGTGACAACATTGGTTTTGAACAATGACGCAAAAAGTAAAGTCGCTACTTTCAGTTGTATTCTCATTAAGGCAATTTTCACTATTAAGAAACCATTAACTATGCCTTTTGTCTCTTATGTACTGTTAATCAATAGTTATTGAGGTACAGTACTTGTTAAGTTTAGGTATTGGGTAGGATTATGATTTTATAGAATATGGTCGTGCAATATGTGCTTTAAAAGTAATAAAATATTAATAATAGGCATGCTAATAAGCAACTGGTTGGGAGAATTGGGCCCTATACTAAAGTGTTACTATGTTTTTGTAATAAAAACTGTACACTAACTATAGTATATTCGATATATGCACTGTGAATTATTGCAGAAGCCCTTGTGCGTCCACCTCGTTTTGCAATGCGGAACTAAAGCATTCAACAGGCAGACGATTTCTACATTTTGGCCAAATAAATGCTATTTTCGCTGTGCTCAATACATACAGTAATGCGTTAAATGGTTATTTATATACGTAAATATACGTGTCTGATGAGGCCACATTGAGATGTCCAATTTCATCTGTCCAAAAATCATTCCCCTGCTAGCACACGTACAGTACATTTAGGAGATGTCTATTAGACGTCTGCATTTACATCTGCAAGACGTATTATTTAGGGTGTTCGATCATCTGTAATACGTCTATTGGACATCTCCTTTTAGATGTCAAATAGACGTCTATTAGTCTTTAAGATGTTTATGATTTCGAATGCATGTAAAATTGAAAGACGTCTCCCTGTCTGTAGATAGCAGATGCTTTCCAGATCAAGAGATCTTTAACAGACATCTTGCAGATGCGCGTGTGCTTTCTGAATTAGGATATTAAGTAAAGATCATGTTAAATTAAGTGTATTTTGTAAATTTCTTACCATAAATATATGAAAACTTAATTTTCAAATTGTAATGTACATTGCTAAGAACTTCATTTGGACTTAAAAATTTGATCAATTTATACATTTTCAGCACCCTCAGATTCCAGATTTTCAGCCAAATAGCATCATAACAAACCAGCTTTTGGATGATTGTAAATCAAATGACCCTTATGAATGGTTTTGTGGTCCAGGGTCCCACACGACCATCTAGGAGACGTCTATTTGACATCTGCAAGACGTATTATTTAGGTTGTTTGCGCATCTGCAATACGTCTCCTTTTAGATGTCAAATAGACGTCTATTAAATGTCTTTAAGATGTTTATGATTTAGAGTGTATGTAAAACTGACATCTTCCAGACGTTTGTAGACAGCAGATGCTTTCCAGATCAAGAGATCTTTAACAGACATCTTGCAGACGTACGTGTGCTATCTAGGTCATTCCTCACTAGTTATTTTGATTGTGATTTGCTGAGCATGCATTGGCAATTCATAACAAGGTACTTCTATTGTATGTGTGTCAGTAGAATAGAGTGTGGTCACGTATAACCTGACCCTTGCACACTCACAGGACGTTACAGTCTATGAAGGTCGAGGTTTGGAAGCAGGCATCAAGTCGACATACATACTGTAGCACACGCTCTTACCACATTCTGAAAATTTGACTAAAGTGCAGCAAACAGGCTGCTCGGCTATTTCTGCCTTGGTCACATTTGCAAACGTGCTTTGCATGCTGCCGGAGGAACACAGGTTTGAATATTTGACATCTGCATGTTAAATTATGGGCTGCACTCGTGTTTTGTTCGGTTACTTGGACGTGTCCGTTAGTTTTGCCCTCTGCATGAAGCTTGTGTAACAGGTGTGTGTGTGTCAGGCACGAAGGTATGTGTTCTTCTAGTAGCATGAAGGACAGTCAGTGTAAAATCAGTGAAGGAGGCAAGACGAGCCGTTTCTGCCTCTCTGTGTTTCCTCTGCTCCTTGTGTCCACCCAGGACGGATTACAAAGACGTGCTTTGTGAGCGGCTGCAGCTGCTGAAATGCGACAAGATCCAGCTGAAGAGAGATGGGAGCAGGTGGGTCAACAACACGACCCCTCCATTCCCAGAATATCAGACTCCACACACACATGGTGTAACAAACATGCAGTGGTACAGAATAACATGTTTACATGAGTTATCTAAATGAAGACGCCTATTGTTTACATATAAAGATATTTATAATGACTTTTCCAAAACCCAACACCCTAGAGAAGGAGAAAATAACTTTCTAGAATTTATTTTTTACCCAAGAAGATGTTCAGAAGGTTACAGTTATAAACACACACAGGAGCCATCTACAGAAAAAACACAGTTAACTAAATTAGCTTCTTATGATAGTTCACCCCAAAATGAAAATGATGTCATTAATTACTCACTCTCATGTTGTTATCTTCAGAACACACATAAAGGTATTGAACATATGACGGCCAATACAACCTCCATTCGACTTTGTTTCAAAATGCATTTCTTTTCTAAACAGCCAGAGGAGTGAATGAGACACGGACAGTTGTTCCCATTTAATACACACACACACAGATATTCTGCGTTTTGTAGTCATTTTTCATAAGCTGGTTCTTTGATAATTATATCAAAGCTGTTGGAAATGAGGGCTGGGGGATGTTCAACCATTCACCAGTTACCAGTGTAAGTGGCGTCTCTGCCGCTGGCCGTGAGCGATTCCCCTCAGTGTATTCACGGCTCGGCCTTTTTTGTGGCATCTGTGATGAGAACGGGCTTCTGTCATCACTTCTGCTTGCTTGCATTATGGCTGAGCGACGTCCCCTGCCCGGCAGTCCCTGCGGGTCCTCAAAGACTCCAGTGTTTTGGGCACACTTAGTATTCTCGCAGGGGTATGTAGGCCACATCCTTAACACCCGTACGCACACATGCTTTAATGATGAATACAGAAACTGCTTCAGCACAATGAAAGGGGAGTGTTATGATGACTCCGTACTATTTTGATCTATGGCTGTTGAGACATGAGCGGAATAGTACTTATTATAGAGCCGCCGAAGGTCAATAGCAGAGGTTTAATGGCCTGTTCACAAAGAGGATCTGAGCTTGACTGGTTACGCCAAAGAACGAAGTAGTTTTGTGAGATAGCGCAAATATCTTTGCGAGTGAATGCAAAAGATTTGATTCCTTCAAATTTATTCCTTCCACCCCAAATTTTTGTGCCTTAAGGGGCTCTGTACAGTAATTTTGCCCACCAGGGGGTGTTTCTAAAAGAGTGTGACATCACATGAAACCTATCGATAAAGGTACCTATCACTGGGTTGTTTTCCTAACCGATAAAAACATTGGCAGCCAATCGTTACGCATGTGTACCGAACAAATACAGTTTATATTACTGCACGAGTGGAGCTTCATTGGAAACTTCCAGTTTTATATATTTATATATCGTATAAACGCGTTTTACGTAATTACTCATTCTAGGTTTTAACCGTGGAAAGACTTGGATAAAACAGCTTTTACCTCAGGCATGTCATCAGTATCTACGCTCGTTAGTTTGCTAGAGTAGAAATATTAGACTATACTCATCATATTTTACTTTCCCTGTTAGTGACTTCTTCAGTATATATGTTTAAATCAATTTATGACAGCCACTGTGCAAATGAATATATGAATATAAAACAAAATAGAAATGTTATAATGTAGAAGTTAATAATTAAATTAAATTTAAGCCTTATAAAGTACTTATAGTATTGTAATACAGTAATTCTAAACTGAGGTAGATTTTTTGCCTATATATTTTAATTATATTTATTATAGTTAAAGAACGGGTAATTTGTTGAGTAAGCCACGATTTTAAAAAAGGTCAATTTTATGTGTACTCTTCTAAAACCACACCAAACCATGACATCCAAATAGAGTTACGTACTGAACCGTCATGTTTGTGTATGACAACATGTGAGGTCGTACGAATTAGCCACCTCGTAAAATATGTACGAACTGCCGTGAGATCAGGTTGTTTAAAACACCTAGTCTGATGTTTTTAGTTTTTATGTAGCCTTAGTACCAGTACACCGCTAGTCAATAGAGGTACATTTGTGTATCGAAATAGTGGACTGGTTTATTTTAATTAAATTCTATGTCTGCTTCCTCTTTTGAATGTAACCTATGGATTTCTACAGGATGGCTCGGTTTACGAAATGACATGAAACTGTCACTGATGATAATGATTGTGAACAAGTGGAGACACTTTGCATGGACAAATGATGGGCCGCGCAAGGCTGTCTGACAGTGCGATAAGCTCAAGTGAAAATAGGGCTCATTTGTTTATTCAAAGCTGCTCCGTTTTCCCCACTCCCTCGCTGGGGAAGTTATCCCGAGCCATCAAGGATGTTTTGGATGCAAAATGACATGCAAAAAGTGAAAGATTTGCATATTTGCTTTCATTCCACCTGTTAGTCATGCGGTGTTGTTATTAGCGTTTTTACAGCGCCATAAGACGTGCCATATACAACACAGTCTGCTTGTTATAAGTGTAGAGACGAACATATGTTTCTGATGTCTTGATCTCTTCATGTACAAAGCTGCAGGGAACCGTGTCATGGGCCGCTATTATACAGTGTATAAAAATACTGTAACATGACCAAGATTACACTTACTGTAATTGAATTTATTACTCTAAAAGCTGTGCCTGGCCTTGGATTGTGGGTAGTGTAGTTCTTTACAGGGAATTTGGCGTAAACTGAAATCACACTGACCTATCACTTTCTTTTTAAACCTCCCGTGCAATTACATGTTATTGTATGCTGAGCGTATCATTGCTAAATCACCGGTTCAGTCACTTACAGAATGATTTGTGCAGAATTAAAGCACATGTCACCACCTAATCACATTTTTATAGCCATGCCTGGACGTATAACAGACTAAACAAGCACTAAAAATCCCATAATTGCTGATTACATTTTATAGATTACACTTTAAAGAAAACATTTGCAATTGCTTTGTCAAATATGTCCTTAAACATGTTTGGGCTGAGTTTTGGCTTGCATATACATAGATTTAACCAGCAGGTGGCGCCAGCCTGTGAGGTTTTGAGGACCTTGAAAGAGTGAATCATGAGTGAATTCATAAATCTTTGTTTAAAACAGATTCAGAAGCCTAAATTAAACTCTGGATTAAAGCCAAAGTACAGGAGCTGAACATCAAACAGGGACATCCACAACAATCACAAGACAGTGAACAGATTGTATTTATTTCATATGTGTTTCATAAGTTTTTACTAGAAAGCTCTAGATTTGGCTCTAGATAATGTGGGTATGTGTCGAAGTCAATAGTGAGTCGTCATTATGGTGATTGGTGTTCATTTAGTTTGCCAGTTGACATTTAAATTATTATTTTTTTACATTTGTTTTTGTTTGGCTATTGTAGTATATTTGCAGCACATTATTTAAAATATTTTTTTTGATTGTCAACGGTCAACATTTTTGGTATGTTGAGTGCTGATATGCTAAAGTGTCTCTCAATGTCTAGTTAAAAATTCTTACACCAAAAAATGTTTGCATTATTGAAAGATGATCTCTGTTTATTTGTTACAACTTAGTAGTACATTAATACAACCTGCTTCTTATTTAATTCAAATGTTATCAAACTAACTAAAGCTAAACCTGTTAAAATGTGAAATAATACGGTTTAAAACCAACACAATCTCACGAGCAATTCATACATATTTGTACGAGGTACCAATTCGTACTAATTCGTACGACCTCACTCGTACAATTTCGTACGATTTGTCTAAAACCACGTGATGGGTAGGTTCAGGGGCGGGGTTATGTTTAGGTCATTCGTACAAATTCATACGAATTGGCATCTCGTAAAATATGTACGATTTAGAATAAATCGTATATATTCGTACGAGTGAGGTCGTACAAATTCGTACGAATTAGCCACCTCGTAAAATAAAAATATATGAATTGTCGTGAGATCAGGTTGTTTAAAACACCTAGTCTGATGTAACAATATTAAATACTGTTGCAGTTTTTAATGTAGCCTTAGTTTGCATGTTTATTTCAAACACATTACCATTTTTTTATTATTTCAGTCCTTTGATCACTTTCATAGTGAGCATAAGAAATAATTTCCCCAAAAATGATTAATCTCGGTCAGTGAATCTCTGATGACCACAAAGTATCAATATTGTTTTCACAACTACTGTTTCATCATTTCGCAACTAACAAGCATCTTTTAAAAGTCTTTATGTATGACATATTGCATCTTTTAATCTGACTTAAGAAGTCACTTAAGGGTTCGGATCATTTCTTGGGTCACTGTAGACACACCTCCACTGGTCTGGGGTTTTCTCATTTCCTCCCTGACGTCTGAATCTGCTCAGGCTTTCTAGTGTTTGGAGATCCCCTCAACCGTTCTTTCCTGCTGTTGCATCATCAATAAAGTTTCCTCTCGCTCCTGCCCACTCTTTTGACCCCACTCTGTGGTTGGCTCCAGCATGTATCAGATCTGAAGCATCGTGAGGGAAGTGCTTGACACCCCCCGAAGGAGCTGATGTTCTGTTGATAAAGGGCGAGGTTCTCCAATCTTCTGGACCACACAGCCTGAGAAAGTCCTGCTGCAGGACCCAGCCCTGATGGAGTGGGTGTAGAAGATGACACCAAGATCAAACTAAACACCAAACACTGAAACAACACCATGAAAAATAAGCTGCTCTGGTCTCAAGCTCGTGGCGAAGCTTATGCTTTATTCACACATCATTGCAGTCATAAAAAAAAGTGTCAGAACTGATTTACTGTTATTTTTGAGAAGGTCCTGATCTCAACAAAGAATGTTACCAACACCTACGTTGAGTAAGAAACGGATTCAATACTGTGCTCTGAAGAGATGAATTAAAGGTGGAGTTGTTTGGTCACAGAATAAAAAACAACATATATTCAAGCCACCACAAAGGACATTTTGTGGTGTAACAAACAGAAATGGAAAACATTATAACATATAAAGCTGTGCTTGCAAAATCAAATGTCCTTATGATAAAGCTAGTGAAATATGACAAAGATACTGGAAAGAAAAGCAATGAAATACCAATACTGAGGGTGCAGCCTGCCGTGGCAGTACAGGTGTATCCAACACAATCTCATGAGCAATTCGTACATATTCGTACGAGGTGCCAATTCGTACTAATTGGTACAATTTGTCTAAAACCACGTGATGGGTAGGTTTAGGGGCGGGTTATGTTTAGGTCATTCATACAATTTCATACGAATTGGCATCTCGTAAAATACGTACGATTTAGAATAAATCGTATGTATTCGTACGAGTGAGGTCGCACAAATTCGTACGAATTAGCCACTTCGTAAAATATGTACGAATTGCCGTGAGATCAGGTTGGTGTATCTCCATTCCTCTTCAGAGTTTCACCATGGTTTGAAGATGTCTCTGTCTCTCCATTGAAAGTCTATTCACATACAGTTCTAATGCTTAAAATGTTCATCAACAGATAGTAAGGTAAATTAACACGAATCAGTCAGTTTAATTTAATGTAAACAAAGTAAATGTAAGTATAACTTGTTATATTTTCCAGCTCCCTGGTGAACATCCCTTCTGTTTCTGTATGGGTTGAAGGTTTATTTAAATTTATTTGAGAAAAAATTAAAAACTTTGCACTGTTTTGCAGTGCTACACGTTGAACCGGTCTGTGTTTGGTGTTAGAGGATTTGTGTGAGCTATAAATTAAGCTGAATGATGGCATGATTGTTTTGTGGAGCTTCTATACAGCTGGATCACATCGTGCAACATCAACAGCGTTAGTGAACTGAATCAACACTGAGCTACATAACACTATTGCCTTCAAAGAATCACCGTGAAGCTACTTTATAATAAAGTATAAAACATTCATAATAAATACACTTCCTGTCTTTTAAATGTTAATACCCAAATAAACAACTACCAACTTACTATCAAGTAATAAGAAGCAAATTAAGAATTTATTAAGGGGAAAAGTCATAGTTAATAGTTAACAAGTGTTACCTATTCTAAAGTGGTAACAAGTCCTTGAGAAAAATATTACATTTCTAAAATCTCAACAAAGACAATAAAATAACAGAAATTAAATTCTCAAATGTAAAAAACAAATTGTGCTCTTTTTTTGCTGGTAAGATGTTTGGATGTTTGACCTGGAAAACAAGACAAAAAGTAGCTAAGAAAAGAAAAGGAGGTGGTTCCCTCAACACAGGATCTGTAGGATATGACTTCACGTCGTGTGGTCATGCCATTAGCTCAACAAAATCATCTTGTGGCCGCGACATATCCCACCATAGAGTTAATGAGCTAATCTGTCTAAGCCACATCAGAACTACGTGAACTCAACTTTCCCTTCCTGGGCGCTGTGCAAGTTAAAAATCGTTTATTCGCTCACGCAACAAAGCTGAAAACAGTTTATAGCAACCAAGAGAAATGAACTACAAACAAAACTAACATTTATATCACGACGTATCACATTTGGCTTGTGAAGTAACTCATTGTCAATGTTTTTCTCTCTCTCCGCCTGAACAGGATGAGGGCTTCTTTTAGTGAAACTAGTAAAGTAACACATTACTTTTTTTTAATTTACAAGAACATATCTTAATTCCTTCTTTAGGTTTTAACGGCAGCTTGCGTCCTTGGTGTTGCATTACCGCCATCTTCTGGAGCGAGTTACTTCCCACACGCTCTATCCTACTTTTCACATCAGTAACTTTGAAAAGATGACAATCTTTCATCAAAGTTGTCCTAAAACCAAAACCCAATATGTGTTTTTGTCTTAAAACAAAGTTTATGAGCTTTTTATTTTTGATTCACTTCAAATGTAAGTAAGTCCATTTGTTTTGTTCCAGACAGATCTCAGAGGTGTTGTGTGTGAACATGCTCTAACTGTAGCTCTAGACTAAACACTGTATGAACATGTTTGTACTCATCTCACCTACACAAACACATTCAGTATGTATTTAATCCTAATATATTAAGCAATGTCTTTGCTCCTGGCCTTTGATGATACAACTCAACCATACTAAAAAGAAAAAAAACGTTTCTGGGTATCATTATTGTCATCATCTTTTGAGGTTGTTTTTACATGCACTCAAACCATACATTATTATTGACGTAGATTAGAAAAGAATGCCACCATGCAATCTTTAGTATTTTGGTTGACATTTGTAAATTGGCTGAATTTTGTTGTTTCTCCAGAAGATGGTGCTCTTCACCAAATAAAAAACGACCATCTCGCTCACACTGATCAGGCATGAATATAATGTTTTAAAATATAATAAAATGTTTATGCATATACTATAATATTTCATAGGTTTTGACCTTAAAACATCTTTAATATAGCAGCATAATATAGAGGAATAAGTACAGAGATTTATTTAGAGTGACCAAATGTTTTCCAAAAAATATAACTATAAGCAATGAAAGCTGTTTGTAAATATTAAAAGCCAAATATGAGATCAGAGACACACTGAATTATGGCTTATTCGGTAACAGACCAGAACTTAAAATGTGACCAAAAACTATTTTACATGAATTTTACAGCAAGTTTGCTTTCTAACAGACATGACTTTAGATGACTGTTCGTAGCCAGAAGATCACACCTCTTGAAAAAAATCACTGGTAGATGAATGCTTGCCATTAAAAAGATGAAGTCAGAAGGATTTTGGACCAACAGGTGAAAGTGCTGACACAAATGAAGCCTTTTGCAATTGTAATGACTGTAACCAATAACCAGTATCTTGCCATGTTTGCTGTCATTCAGTGTAAACAAGCCTTACCAGTCAGCAAGTATTCAGAAGGCAAGATATGTTCGGAGAGTTCATCCAAGATCATGATACATGTGTCCCTGCCTGATCTCAGAAGCAACATAAGGACAATGCTTTAGCCCTTTTCAAATGAACACTCGATTGAGACGAGGAAAATCTCTCTAGATTACTGTCTGACCTGAACATTACGTTAATTCAATGGGATAGAGGCCAGAATCTTTGCACGGTTATTAGAAATTACGAGAGAGACCCATGGCACTATTTTTGGCTTGAAATGCCGCTAACAAGACTACAGCAATATTGCATTTCTGGATGAACTCTCTTCAGATTATTTAGATGTCAGACTCTTAAAAATAATATTCACATGTGTACAATGCAACAGTAGAGTGCTACATATTCCAGTTCAGCATTTTGTTGGCTCCACTGTGTCAATAAAAAATTAGAAAGCATATTTGTATAGTGTGATGAACTTAAAAAGTGGAGTTGTCTATGAATAAAAATGACAAATAAATTGAAAAATGAGATACTGAATATTTTCTTCAAACACAATGACAACGGAGAATACCTTAGACCTTCTGTTTATAGTCATGATTTTTTTAAGAACTATATATAATATAATAAATACTTTATAAATAACAGCTCCAGAGTTACATTTTTATAAATTGCATGAAAACGCTTTAGGTCAGGGACCAGTTCTTACTACTAACTAGTTGCTTATTAGCATGCATATTACCAGCATATTAGCTGTTTAATGCCTTATTCTGCATGAGAATATATAACATCCCTTAATCCACCCCACACCTAAAGCTAACTACCTTACTAACTATTAATAAGCAGAAAATTAGGAGTTTCTTGAGTCAGAGTTAGTTAATAGTTAGTTAGTAGGACTGGTAAACTTTATTTTAAAGGTTTACTCCATCCCAAAAAGAAAATTTAATCATTAATTACTTCTTATCTCCGTGTCGTTCCAAACCCGTAAAAGCTTTGTTCGTCTCCGGAATACAATTTCGGATATTTAGGTTGAAAACAATTATCACTGTCAAGGTGCAGAAAAGTATGAAAGACATCGTCTGAACGACCATCAGTGGTTTAACCGTAATATTATGAAGCTACGAGAATACTTTTTATACGCAAAGAAAACGAAAATAACAACTCTATTGAAAGATTCGGCACCTTGAAGTCACAGTAGCGACACTTTTTGTATTCACGTACACAGCTCTATGCTACACGCAATGGAAAGATACACTGTTTGTACAAATCAAAGCGTAAACACACGTACAATTTTGTACGCATTGTGTCTTAGACAGAATTGCATACACTGGATGATTTACAAAATGGCGCTACGGTGACTTCAAGGTGCACAATCATTCAATAAACCCAATATTTTTGCTTTATTTCTGTAGAAAAAGTATTCTCGTAGATTCATTCAGTCGTAAGCCTCCCGGGTTTTCATCATCTTAAATTGTGTTCAGAGCATGACCAAAGCTTTTACGGGTTTGAAACGACGTGGGGGTAAGTGATTAATGACCAAATTTTCATTTCGGGGTGGAGTAGCCCCCTAAGGTCCAATTCTTGCTACTGACAAACATTAGCTATGACTTTTGCCTCTAAAATCCTAATTTGCTGCTTGTTAATAGTTAGTATGGTAGTTAAGTTGAGGTACATTTTGCTGAGTTTTATGTGTTCCTAGGTCAACATTTTAGTCCAAAAATGTAGTCTCGACCACATTTCTACAGCTAAACCTAATCTTACCCATAATTCAATAATCAGAGGAAATGATAGATGAATGACACTGATGTACAAACACTGATTGTGAGCAAAAGCTGTAAACCAGTTCTTCTAATCTGAGAATTGGTTAATCACAATGTTGTTCCAGGGCCAACAGAGATGTTGATCCAGGGACATGTCGCACAGATTATGTGCTTTATGAGTTATAATAAACTGCCAATATGTTAATAACAGGCATGCTAATAAGCAACTAGTTAATAGTGACATCCCTAAACTAAAGTGTCACCAAAATATTTTTTTTCAGGTTTTGAACAATGAATGGAAAATATGTCAGGATGAGTGTTTGTAACTTTGAGAAACTAAGTCAGTGGGCTTTAAAATAAAAACCATATTTGATGGTTTTACAGTCTCTAGTTTCTATTGATTTCAAACCCACAGTTTGCTCAGCAGTGACCTTTATTATTTTTTTTCACATGCTGGTTTGTAGGTCTCCGTTGAGCAGCGTGTTGTGAGTTTCTGTTGGCTCGTTGGCGATTCGCGGCTTTTCCGGTTTGCTATCGGTGCGTTCAGCCTCGTCCAAAACACTCACTCTTTTCAAGCATAGGACGTTCTGGAAACTCTTCTTGAAGTTCTCAGACAAGAATGCGTACAGTATTGGGTTCGCGCAGCTATTGGCGTATCCCAACACCACGACAAAGGCAAACATGCTCCTTAAGAAAGGTGTGGTGCTAATGGTGCCAGTGACCGACGTCACATTAAAGATGTAGAAGGGCAGCCAGCAGAAAACAAAGACCGCGACCACGATGGACACCATTCGCGTCACTCTCTTCTCGGACTGCCTCCGTTTGCCAGAGTTCACCCTGACCGCCGAGGACTTCACCTTGATGATAATGCACAGATAGCAGAGGCATATGACCATAAGGGGCAGGAAGAAGCCCAGGAAGAAGGTATAGAACATGAAGGCGGTGTAGTAGGTCTCCTGCGGCTCTGGCCACACGATGGTGCAGAAGCAGCCATCGGGTTTGGTGATCAGCCCGCTGTAGATCACGATCGGGAGGTTGACGATAAGAGACACCACCCACACCACCAGATTGATGATCTTGGCCACATGGGGCTTCCTCCATTTGGTGGACTTAATGGGATGTACCACAGCGAGGTAGCGATCGATGCTCATCACCATCAGACAGAAAATACTGGTGAACTGGTTCAGAGAATCCACAGTCATGACCACGCGACACAAAGCCGCGCCGAACGGCCAATGCACCAGTGCTAACTGGATGGCGATGAAGGGCAAGCCGAGCATGAAGAGCACGTCCGCCACCGCCAGGTTCAGGATGTAGATGTTGGTGACCGTCTTCATCTTGGCGTAGCGCAGGATGACGTAGATGACCAGAGCGTTTCCGCAAAGGCCGATCGCACACACCACAAAGTACATGAAGGTGATGACGGCCGTGTTGGTTTTGGTCAGGCTCGGGTCCGTCTCGTTTCTCAGGCCTTCCTCAGATATGTTGCCGAGCAGGATGTCGTCGTACATGGGGAATCCAGACAGATTGCTGGGGAGGTTGCTGGGTGAGAACGAAACTGTCCAGGAATCCATTATGTATATGCCTCAGATTCCCAACTTAAGTGCGACTTAGAGCCTGGGGGGTGGAGAACATATGGTGGTGAATGAAGTATACACTCTTTTACATATGCTATATTCCTATCAGTGCTGATCCTAATCGGCAAGGATAATGCATTGTTTGTAAGAGCTTACATAGGGAACTATGCTACTGCCTAAAACAGAGGTGCCCACTCCTGCTCCTGCTCCTGCTCTAACTCGAATCAAACACACCTGAAGCAAATAATTAAGGTCTTCAGGATCGCTTGATAATAAAAGGCAGGTGTGTTTGATTAGAGTTGGAGCTGAACTTCGCAGGATTGGGAACCCCTGGCCTAGATTGACAGAACATTTTAAAGCAACGGCAATCAGGTGTTATGAATCATTTTTCACACAGAAACTTCGTTAATTAGTTATCATAGAGTAGCCGTTTAAAAGTTTGGGTTCAGCACGGTTTGAAATCTTTTTAAAGATACCTCTCCTGCTTATCAAGGATGGCACTGTGTAACAGCTCGGAAATAGCCTTGCTTATTTACATTTTTACACCAACTACAAAATTTTAATCAAGCTATAATAAAGATGCAATCTTTTAGTTCTTTTGAAAACACTTTATTATGTTGTTCTGTCCAGCTATACAGTGCACAGTCTAGTAACTGACTTGAGAGAGCAATGTCCTTTATGTCACAATCATCCCCGGTGGACAAACAGGCTGAAAAGCAAAGTAATCAATGTCCCTCTCAGATCCAGACCCATTTATGCCTTTCATTTTTTTTTTTCTAGGGCATGTGTGCATTAATCCTAATATTAACTAACTTTCAGCTCCGGGGCTGAAAGTGTCCGCCCTTTACTCACAGTCCAAAGCTGCCCGTGTCAATCCAAGGGCTTTCATTTTTAGCATTAATTACAGTTTATTGATAAAACATAAACTTTTAGACATTAAGGTAACAATGACGTTGCTTAGTATAACTCTCTTGCTTAATGGTTCATTGTTACAAAGTGGCCACAAGTAAATGATGTTTAAAATATATTGAAACAGAAAACAATGTTCTATATTAATATACACGGTGATCAAATACTTTTAAATAACAACATAGGCATTACATTTTAAATGACTGAAAGACAAAATAGATACAAAATGTCTTAATAACAGAGGTTTAGAGCAGGTCGTTCTTACCTTCATGTTGATGTGTGTGGTACAGTACAGTGGTGTCTGCTGAAGAGCACATGTAGAATATCCAAACACATGATCTGATCTGATCTGAACTGAAACTGAAGAGATTTGACCCTGTGCCGAGACAAGCCTCTCAGAGAGAGAGAGAGAGAGAAACAGACTATGTATGTGTGTATTGAAGTATGACTGACGATTGTTCATCACTGATGTGTCTGTTTAATCTATATTCATGGTGTATTGTGTAGTATTGATATTGTTTTCGTGTGCACACTGAAAACAATGAGCATATGAACCCTTTATGAACATATCATCCCTGAAACCATCTATTAATCATTAATTAGCTTACCCAAAAATGAAATTTGCCCCATATTTTACTCGTAACCACCCTAGATGTATATGACCTTCTTTTTTCAGACCAACACAGTCAGAGTTTGGTAATGCTTGTGGATAGTGACCATTATTTTAGTTTACGGAGCTTTAAAATAATATTCCTTTAAAATCACAAAAACATTTTTGGGACACATTTCAATAGGATTCAGTGGTTCTGACAAGCCACCAATAAAAGACGGCAATTTACTAGTAGAGCTCCCTTACAGTTTCCATACAGGCCCCATTATAACCAGTGAAACCACTACAGATTCTGTGATGGTTGTTTGTTATTTCAGCAAAGTAGATTTCTGAGATTAATTACTCATAAAGGTGTAAAGTTGTAATTCTGGAGAAAAATAAAATGTGTGGGACACGCAAACCAAAAAAAACTTCTGCAATTTACTAAATTTAAGGGTTGACTTATTCCCCACTTGATGGCAGCATTACAGTACAGTATGTATAGAGCGTAAGAGAAAAGCAGATCTAAAGCAGGCTGATTAATGCGGTGAATGCGCTGATTAGCAGACAAGCATCATCTAGCAAGTTTTTGTGGCTTTTCAAACAGGCTTTGGCCACATTCCATCTGGAGCGTTTGGCAACAGTCGCGACCGGCTTTTTACCTCAGTACCAAAGGCTGGAAGTGAGAAGCGGCCGCTGAGCTCTTGTGCTGCGCTGCAGCTGGCCGTCTCTGAATGACTCCAGCAGCTTATGTAGAACATGCCTTTGAAGAGCCGCAGCAGGATTTGTGCGAAGGATTACATCATACAGCACTAGGAGGATTACATCATGTGTCTCTAGTCAGCCCTGCATCATTTACAGACCTTGTGTAGTGTGGGTCGGGGGGGGCAAATACACGTTACTATAGTAACCCATGTAGTTATAGGGTGCAAGGGTCCTACTTTCAATGCATACAGTAAGTGCATGTAATTTGATAATGCAAAATCTGGTGGAGATCACTATGTTCACTTAATGTGACAGGTTATAAATGGGCTATAGATTTTCAGGACACAATGCTTATATTTAGAAACTGAAACTGCCACCAGTTCTTCAATTTTTGGAAAAACTAAGAGTATAGAGTTGGCATACTCTGGGCCAATAATAAAGCCTAGAGTGACAGGAGGTTTCTCATGCTTGTTCTAAGCAAAAGGTCACTTATTTTTGACTTGTTTTTACTGAAAACGACAATTTTTTTCTTCTTGATTTAAGCATTTTTAGATATTTTGGCTCGAACAACACAAATGCTTTTTTCTTGAAAGGTTCATCTAACCACATCCTGGTGCCATTTGAAGTTCCAGCAGTGTCTGAATATACTTCAGAGATATGTATATCATCAGAGCTTACAAAGTTCTAATAATTGCGGCCAATGTGTGTTTCATAATTTATTTCATAATTTTCCTTCCACTTTGTTTGGATATTATTACATATTTAGATTTTTAGCACCCTCAGATTTCAGATGTCCTCTCCTAACAGCAATGGAAAGATCATTTATTCAACTTTCAGATTATTTATACAAAAAAATACACTTGTGGCTGTTTTTGTAGTCCGAACATATACATGTACGGTCATTGTGCATACATTATGCTGTTAATTATTTTGTTGCTGTCGTTAAGAGAATAGTATGCCGTTGACGTGTTCAGCTATGTCTGAAGTCTAATATGTATGTCACATGTATTATGTCTGAAATATTAAATAAAGAATTGGGAAATGCTAAGCTATGCCACAGAGATTGAAAGGCAAAGTAGATAAAGAGTGTACTTTGTGCCACACTCCTAAATTGTAACCTCGAATCACCCTGGAGGCAAGGAAAAATCCATAGCAGCTGGCTGGTGTTTGGATCAGCCCTTTATGGACTTTTATCTCTTCAAGCAGTTCAATACACAATGCATTTTGTTTGGAAAATGCATGAAAGCTTTACAGCCCTTTGTTATACTTAGCCTTTAATAACAGGCTTGTTTGATTTCAAACCCAGAAGAAAGACATGGTCTCAGTTTACCTTCTGACATTCCAGCTCTTAGTGTAAATGATTCATGTGCGCTTGTTGTTGTGACGTGTGATTTGTAGAACATGAATAGCATTACGTAACAGTTGTAACACATTCATGAATCTATAAAATCAAAAGCACATGAACACGTCTGCCGTAAAAGAAAATGTTTTCCAAATGCAATATTTATTTGCGATCAATTATTGATTTAACCCTCAGATGAAACTATATGAAACGTACCAGTCAGTTGAGAATCTGTTCAATTCTGTGGCGTTCTTTGCTGTAGGATTGGTACAGGTTTTGTGATCAACCGGTTTCACACCCTACAGATAAATAGAAGGAAACAACTTAAAGCTAAAACTGCTAACAAAAAACGGTGGCGCTCTGTTCCTCAGATAACCTGTGACTACCATGTAAATGATGTTTATTGATTAGCATTGTTCACTGTTTATGCCAGCATTGGTCTGTTTCAGTGCACATGCAACTACTAATAAACATACAGACAGTAAATTTACAGTATGAAATGTTTTTAAAGGACAAGGATTTGCTTGATACGCTGTAACCACTTAGATTTGTGTAAATATTTACAGTCAAATTGTTACTTTTACTAATTGTATATTGCAGATTCTTCTGCAGAACTCAGTGTTTTTAATTATTATTTTAGTGTTTTTATTCATTTCAGAACAGAAAAATTAAACATTTAACCATATCCACCTAGCAAACAACTAAACTTTCTTATTGGTCTCAGAGACCGAATTGTCACGTCTCTATTTGGCACTAAATAACAACAACATCATATTTTTTCTTAACTGTCTTAACTAATAAAATGATTACAGTGGCCCAGTAGTGAACAACGCAACGCAGTGGTAACACTACATAGACAAACCAAAACACAACAAAAATAGCACAACATAAAAGAAGCAAATCGCAGAAACAAGCCCCAACACAACTGGAACAAGCAAACTGTAATTTCAATTCGAAAATACGTCTAATGGAAATAAAATTTAGCAAAGACTCTCATATACTGCAAAAAACCTTCTTATTTTCACATGAGTTTTTTCAGGCAATTAAAAAAGTAATATATCACAAAAATCAGCCGATTCGGATGTTATCACGCGATTCGAATGGGCCGTTTTCAGTCGTTATCAGCCCATTCATATGGGTCAGTA
>JAUMHR010000152.1:2328-19985 GCA_032361145.1 Enteromius fasciolatus | reverse complement strand
AATAGCCCCCCCCCCCCCCCCCCCCGGCGAGGTTATGTTAGTGAGATGGGACGCCAGACTCCGACACATTAGGTCCCCATTGACCGCATAATTGGAAATTATAGCATATCTACAATAATCAAGTTTTTAAAATTAAGACAACTCAATTCAAAATCATCATTCTAAATCTAAGGGTATAATCTAGATTTAATAATAACTTAAAATTGGAGTCAGATTAGAACGAGATAACCTCAAACATAAAAGTAAATTAAAAGAAAAACTTAAGAATCAAAATTGTAACTTTGTAAGAATAAAAACAAAATTAGAAATTCTCCAAGAGTGTCTTCTCTGCAATAGCTAGGGGGGTGAGACACGCAGCATTCCGGCCAAAATAGGTGGATCCTTACACCACCTTTCTTCCTGGGAAGTGCACGATGAGCCGTGGAAGTTGTGTAAGGCACCATTCACTGCTAGGAATCGACCGAGTGGCTCATCCTCCTTCACCACCCTTGATGGTAGCGCAGCTAGACGGGGTCCCCCAGGTGGAGAGGTCTGTTGCGATGCAACTTTGTCCTCAGGCTTCTACCTCCTGGCAGGGTAACCCAGCCTGTGGGCTTTCATCGAGGCTCATCGATGATGCCTACAAATTTTGTGGAGAGGCTGCCTTCTTCGTGCACGCTATGATGTTGCTGCAGGCCCATCAGGCCAAGGCACTGAAGGCCCTACACGAGGATGGACACAACCTGGAAGTTCTATCTGAACTCTGTACCGCAACGGACCATGCGCTTTGTGCGACGAAGGTTATGGCGCCATCTGTGGCTGTGTCTGGCCGACATGCGTGATGCAGACGAGACCCGGTTCTTGAATTCTCCCGTGTCCCAGACCGACCTCTTCGGCGATGCGGTGGAGACTTTTGTCACCCGGGCCCCACTTGCACAGCCTCAGTACCCTTACAGCAGGTCTCCAGGCATGCTGTGGTCTTCACAGATGCCTCCACCACAGGGTCGCTTCGCTATGTGCCAAAGGTTCCTACCACTCCCTTCAGAGATCAGGTAGTGAGACTTCAAGCGCTGCCCTCGGAGGAGGCTGACCCAACCCTGCTGACTCTGTGTCCTGTCCGAGCACTCAGGTGCTACATAGACTGGACACGGAATTTCAGGACCTCAGACCAGCTCTTTGTCTTTTACAGTGGACGGCAGAAGGGGAATGCCATCTCCAAGCAGAGGATGGCCCACTGGATAGTGAATGCTATCACCCTGGCTTATCAGGCTCAGGGTGTGCCCTGCCCCCTCAGTGTACGGGCTCACTCTACAAGGAGTGTAGCTTAGTCCTGGGCGTTGGCACGCGGCGCCTCACTGGCAGACATCTACCTGAGAGGACCTCATGTGGTAATCATGGTTAAAAAAAATAAAAATAAAAAAAATACACATTTTTCCCACCAGTTGCTTCCATGAGGGTTCAATCTCCTCCTATATTCCATATGCATTGATATTTCTTTGACATAGGTTATCTTTAGACCTCCTACGGAAGGCAGGCTCTGCACGTCTTCTGACGTCCCAGTGCTCCAGTTACTTGATAGTGCAGTACTAGTTTCCTGTGGTCTGATTCCCAGCCTAGAGACTAAACACTGGAGGTTTGGGGACTCCCACATGACACTGGAAGGGACAGCTTCATGGCGTTTTCCATAGGGATCCCTATTCGTCGGTCACCAATGGGATGTCAGAGTGACCGACTGAAAGGGAATGTCTCGGTTACGTATTGTAACCCTCGTTCCCTGAAGAAGAGAACAGAGACGTCACGTCCCATCGCCATGGATCTGTACCGCCGCTAGGGGGCCGTGTCACCGGCTCGGCCCCTCAGCGAAAAACGAATGAAATGCTTTATCCGCTGCCTATTTATACTGGCTATTTATGTATATGATCGCAGCATATGCAGCTGGATACTAATCAGTGTATGCCAATTTCATTGGCGTTTTTCTATACACGCAGAGTAGATTGGACCTCTCGAAGCGAGATTCCTATTCGTTGGTCACCGACGTCACGTTCTTCAGGGAACGAGGGTTACAATACGTAACCGAGACATTACTCAACCCCAAAAGAACATTTTGTCAATCACTTACCCCCATGTTGCTCCAAAAGCTTAATTCGTCCTTGGAACACAATTAAAGATTTTATGGATGAAAACTGGGATGCTGTCCCCTTGACTACCAAGTTATAAATCAAATCAATCAATCGATCACTTTTATATGTATTAACAATACAGATTGTAGCAAAGCACTGAACATTATGAAGTAGGAGAAAAAAGTGATGGTAATGTATAACAATGAGAATTAAACTATTTATTTATCAAATGCAGAGACGATGATAATCACTAGAAATCAGGTGTCCCTAACTAAGCAAGCCAGAGGTGACAATGGCAAGGAACTAACACCCCATCCATGAGAGAATGGGGAAAAAAAATCTTGGGAGAACCAGGCTTAGTTGGGGCCAGTTCACCTCTGACCGGACACCCAGCACCTAATTCCCAGTTCAATTTTGAGCACATGTCAGATTGTGTAAAAGACTTAGTGTGTTTGTGTGTGTGTATTTGTGTGCATTTGGTTCCGGCGATCTGTCCACGGAGCTCATCTAGGTGTTCTTGTCTCCAATGAAGATCATCTCTTTGTGATCACTACACCATCTGATCTGGATACAGACTGAGAAAAAGAATAAGAGAAAGACAGACTAATATTAGCGTAGATGCCATTCTTTTTACGATGTAACGAGTACATTGTGTATTAAGGGGAGTGTTCCCGGTTCCGATGATCTATTTAATGCAGCATAACAATCCTTTAACGGATTATATTAATAAATGTGTATTAGTGTGTTAAGTGTAAATGCTAAATAGGTGCTAAATAGGAAAAAGATCAGCCACCCCGCATGAGATTTTGATATTCTAGGTATTATCAAATTATCAATCAGTTTTGAGAACTCAGCAGGTGGACTATAATGTGATAAGATCTTGCTCAAGTACTGAGGAGCTAAGCCATTCAGAGCTTTATAAGTAATTAACAAAATTTTAAAATCTATACAATGTTTGATAGGCAGCCAGTGCAGTGTTGACAGAACCGGGCTAATTTGCTCTTACTTCCTGGTAATAGTAAGGACACTAGCTGCTGCATTTAAACAAGTTGTAGTCTGTTTATCAAGCGTGCAGAGCAAGCACCCAATAAAGCATTACTAAGATCCAATAGGACTAATGAGATAAACGATCAGATGATAGAAGCAGGTCATTTGTAACTTTAATTAGAGCAGTCTCAGTATTATGAATTGAAAGTGTAATGTCTCGGTTCCCACCTTCAGGAAACATGGGTTACGTTCGTAACCTAGACGTTACCCTTTCAGTCGAATTACTTCGACGTTATATATGGGAACACCCATGGAACAGGCCACGAGCCTTGAGGCCGCGTTTTTCAAGTTTGTCAGCAGAGAGTCTGCATGTAACCTTCCCCAACACCCTGGGGGCAAGATTGGGGGCCCCCCAGGGCTGCCAGTTGCGGAGCACATGACTTAAACCCATAGTTTCTGCATGTGAATTTCAGAAATTAAATATATTGATAAGAATATGTGTCACGGTTCCTTGTAGATGCAGACAGGCGACGACAGGACAGGAAAATACTCTTATTAGTTTTAATCAGGAATACACAAGATACAAAATACAACATGAACCAAGGCAACGTTAATAATCCGACAAACACAGGGTAAACTGAATTGGCTTTTAAACAGGAGGACATTAGGGAGAAATCAAGACAGGTGAGGAGCACAGGTGGTACGGATAGCTAATCAACTAAACAAGAACAGGAAAATGACCAAATAAGGAAAACACAGGAAGGACGAAAATGAAACCAAAACTAAACAGTGCAGACAGTAAACAAAACACAAGGCGTGACAATATGTATATAATTGAAGGGAAACACAGCCTTCTGACTGACTGTGGACAATTGAGATTTGTCGCCACAACCTACTGGGCGAAGGTGACCCAGTGGAACACAATCAGAGCTACTCCACTCTAGGGCCGACTGCGGGGCAGGAGGACTCAAGTTCGCCTAGTTAAGGGGAAAACTGAGAAAAGGCGCACGGATCCCGTGGGAATGCCGCAGCAAGCCGACACTAGCCAGTGTTGAGTGTCGCCCAGCCTTCAGCCCTACAGATATCTGCTAGAGAGGTGCCATGAGCCAACGCATAAGATGAGCGACACTCCTTGTTGAGTGAGCTCTCAGTCCTAAGGGGCACGGCTCTCCATGGTAAAGATAGGCCAGGGAGATGGTTTCAACCACCCAATGAACCAACCTCTGTTTGGAGAAACCATTCCCTTTCTGTTGTCCACCATAGCAAACAAAGATCTGCTGTGTGCGTCTGATGCTCAGAGTGCGGTCAGTGTAGAGGCGCAATGCGTGTACAAGACACAACAACTCTAAGGCTGGGTCTGCCTCCTCCTGGGGCAGAGCTTGCAGGTTAACTACCTGATCGCGGAAGGTCATGAAGGAACCTTGGGCACTTAGCCGGGCTGGGGTCTCAGGATAATGTGAGAATCAGCCGGACCGAACTGTAGGTACTCTTCGTCGACAGAGAAGGCTTGTAGGTCCCCCACCCTCTTGATGGAGGCCAGTGCAGTCAGGAGCGCTGTTTTCAGCGTGAGATATTTTAAGTCCGCATACACTTTAAAAGTCAAGGGAGACAACCTGCGCTCCAACTTCTCCTGCAGGAAAGAAAGCACAACTGCAATGGTGCATCTCTGTGGGTCCTCTCCATTAGAGGAACACCAGTCGATGAACAGACCCCACGTCAGAGCATAAGCTTGCCTCGTAGAGGGAGCTCTTGCCTGGGTGATAGTGTCTACCACAGCGGGAGAGAGGCCGACGAGGTCTGCCACGTCCCCTCCAGGAACCAGACGTCTTCTGCACCATCAGAGGGTGAGTCCGATGGTGAGGCAGCCTCTGCTCCCGGCAAGCGGCGCACAGCGGCGCCCGTCCCGTCTGCGGCGGACGCTGAACTGTCGGACATGCTCCTCGGCAGGAATTGGCTTGGAGTGTGCCTCCAGCCTACCCTTCGTGGCTGGATGACTGGTTTCTGGGGGCCAGAGATGCGGTACTGCCACGCTCTCCCCCAGTTCCTTTCTTCCCGGAGGTGTACAAAGAGCTGACCAGACTGTGGCGAGCCCCTTACCCGTCACGCCTGCACCCAAGCCCTTTGGCCCTCACCACGCTCGATGGCGGTGCAGCCAGGGGGTACGAGGCGGTCCCTCAGGTTGAGTGTGCCGTTGCAGTGCATCTATGACCGTGCGGTGCCTCTTCCTGGCGGGGCCAACCTCGGCTCCCGTCCAGACGTGCAGGTTCCAAAGATCGGGGCGCAAGTGCCAAATGGTGCCCATTCCCTGAGAAAGAAGGTCCTTCCTCAAGGGGAACTTGCTTCTCGTCCTCTCTGATCTTCGGGCAAGTTGTGTCATGCAGCGGGAGCGTAAACCACCTTGTCTGTTGATGTACGCAACGACCGTCTGGACCAGCACGTGCTTGTGGCGCAGCATCGGAAGAAAGGGATGCAGGGCCAGAAATACTGCCAACAACTCGAAGTAATTGATTTGCCAAAGCAGTCGGACGCCCGTCCAGGGGCCCGAAGCTGCCTGCCCATTGCATACAGCACCCCAGCCCGTAGAGGAGGCATCCGTGTTGACCACGACATGCCTGGACACCTGACCCAGGGGTACTCCGACCCGGAGGAAAGCAGGGTTGGTGATATAGGCGGTGACACTGCGGGCAAATGCCAATCCGGAGTGTACCACGGTGCCATGCCCATCTCAGGACTCGATCGTGTAACCAACACTGAAGCAGTCTAATATGGAGCAAGCCCAGCGACGTGACCTTGGCTGCAGCTGTCATATGCCCCAGGAGCCTCTGAAAAGTTTTGAGAGGAACCGCTGTTTTGTGCCTGAACATATCTAGACATTTCAGCATGGCCTGCGCACGTTCGCTGGTGAGGCGGCCAGTAATTCCGACCGAGTCCAGCTCCATACCGAGATAAGAGATCCTCTGCACTGGGGGAGAGTTTGCTCTTCTCTCGGTTGACCTGAAGACCCAAATGGCTGAGGTGCCGTGTCACCAGGTCCCTGTGCATGCACAACAGATCCCTCGAGTGAGCTATTATCAGCCAGTCGTCAAGATAGTTGAGGATGCGGATGCCTATCTGCCATAGAGGGGAGAGGGCACCCTCTGCAATCTTCATGACGCAGGGAGAGAGGGACAGGCCAAAGGGTAAGACCTTGTACTGATATGCTCGACCCTCAAACGCAAACTGAAGAAGGGTTGGACAGTGGTATAGCGGATGCTGCGGTACCTGGGCGAGCACCTGGCGAATTGAATTGCATAGCCGAGGTGTACCGTCTGTATCAACCACCACGAGGGGCTGGGAAGCACTATCCAGGAAGCACTATCCAGCGCTGGTGACACAGTACTTCGGGTCAGTATCTGAGGAGACAAAAAACATTGGTTCAGATGGGAACCTCGAGGCACTGGGCCCAGAGGTGTGAGAAATTGCTCTTCCTGGGATACCACCGGGCCGACGGCTATTATAACTATAATGTATGGCAGAAGAAAACTTCACAGCACTTTAACCTCAGTGCAGTAATATCATCACTCCTGAAAAATCCCCCTCTCCCACTCACTTCCATCAATACAACCAAGAAGTGAGGATATTGCGGGATATAATGCGGGAACTCCGTGCTGCGACGGACTTAGCCAATCAGCAGTGTATTCAATGGTCTGGTTTTTGGTTATAATTTCTTTGGTCTAAGATAAAATAAAGTATCCACCGCTTTTATGACCGATTGTGGAACATATAACGTTGGTACAAGAGCTGTATGCACTAAACAAGACAACCCTTTAATTTTGAATAATGTTCTTCCTTTTAGTGACAGATCTCTCATTAACCATGAATTAAATTTTTGTTTATTTATTTTCAATAATGAGAAATTCAAATTATTTATATCTTTTTTTATCTTTACATATCTTACCTAAATAATCTACAATTTCTTTTACTGGAATACCAAGTATGTTATTATAAATTGTTAAAAAGTTATATTCATAAATGTAAATGTTTAAAAACTCCATTACGTTTAATAGTGTTTAAAGATGAATTTGTTAGATATAAGGACACGTTAAGAGGGATTAGTTTAAAATCAAAATACTTGTACTCCTCACTTGTGCTGTGTTATAATACCAAACAAAGCAGCAAAATCATTATTTAACAAACATTATTTGTCTATCACAGAAAGTAAATTATTCTATACTGGCCACAGAGCAAGCTTCATGAGGCTGGTTGTGCTGTCTGAGGAGCAGAGGCGGGCTGTCCTGGAAGAGTGCCACAACAACCCTGGCACAGTAAAGCATGGGGGTGTGAGGGCTACCCTGGACAGGCAGATGTTGCAGATTGGGTAATTCTTTTGGAACTCTCATAGAATTTAACAATCTGGCTCTCAGCCAATTAATTGATTTATTGGCTTTGTTTGACTTCCATTAAGTATTTGGTCTAAAGAACAAAATGTATTCCTCAGTTCAAAAGCTGTCACAGATGCCAAAGAAATGACCCAGTAAAAACTGTGTCTCCTGCCCTTCACCCTATTAAGGTAGAGCTTACCTTGGTGTACCACTTGAAGCTACAAGTTATGTATAAGGTGATGTGATAATATTGTATATCTCCACAGGTGAAAGAGCCGTGGGAGGTGGTCGGTATGGACTTGTGTCAAAGCTGTACACCTTTAGTAAGGTCTGGAAAATCATCACTGACAGGGGCCGTGCATTTGTAAATGAGGAATGTATCCTGATTACCCTCTCCCTTCACCTCCTCTACACAGGTCATATGACATCATCACAATTCACACTGTTTTAAGTGAGATTGGTAATTTCTGAGACCAATAAATCTTTTAAATGACCATGTGTGTCTGAATTATGTACAGCTTAATGCACACATATTTGCGGCACTGAACATCAAGCATGCCATCACAAGTGCATGCCATCCACAGTCAAATGGCCAAGTAAGTGTCATCATGACATCCCGCAAAACAGTAGTCAACTTCAGCCAATGTATACTAAAGTGTATCTAGTAATTTGTTTCTATGTTGAAGGATGAGAGAACTAATAAAAATGTGAAGAGGACTCTCAGAAAATATGTTAATGAGCACCAGGATGATTGGGACATCCATCTGCATGCCATAGTTTATGGAATAAACACTGCAAAACAGGTTATTATTCTGAATGACCACATAATGGGTATCACATATGTTTTAAGAGTTTTATTTTGGGGTTCAGTGCAATCTATCAAAACCTTTCGTTTCAAATTAGAGATCCACCAAGTACAGCCAGTACTTTTTAATGTTTAATAGGCACCCCCGTCTACCACAGGCATTAAATGCCTGTGAGACAGACGCCGCCTTTGAATGGGCAGACCCAGAGGAGGAGCTAGAGGTAAAACTAGCCGGAGTCAAGGCCCTTAATGAAACGGTTTGTACAGAGTTGTGTGGATGGCATGTTCAATTTGAATAAGAATGTTCGCATAGTAATGAATATATTCCTATCTTTAAGGTACGGAAAAACATTGAAAAGGCACAGGGGAAACAAAAAAAGGCTTTTGAGGCAAAGAAAATGAAAGGGGTTCCCTAGGCACCAGTGTACCTTCAAGGCAGGGGACGAGGTCCTAATTGGGGAGCCCAAAAAGAAATTAAAGAAGGGAAAATGTTTACAGGATCTCCACCAAGGGCCATTCACCCTCACATCCCTGACAGAGAAGGGTGTGGCAAGTGTGAATGTGTCAGGGAAAATACAGAAACTTAATGTTTCTCAGCTAAGGCCCTACTTTCGGCCACAAGGCATTGCTATAATCCTACTTGGTGACATAGCAAATATAAACATGGAACTTGACTATTAGTCAGCTTAGTATTTAATTTCCTGTTGTGTAGACCATAGCCATGAATCTGAGGACAGCCAAGATGATCCACTGGACATGGACGCATTTGGAATGGTGGACCACCAGTATGCCAGTCAAGGTCCACTGTGGTCCAAGAGGTTGGGTCTTCAGCAAGAACAACTGGTGAGTTTCAAACTAAACCTGACAGTTCACATGCACGAGTTGTTGTTGTGCTTCAAATAATAAATGCTTAATTGCTCATTCCTAACGGGGATATTTTTTGTTACTTCTAGCTGGCCTATGTGCTGGACAGAGCACATCCAGCAAAATAAATTATTGTACTGGATGACCCAGTGTGTCTTCAGAGGGAGGACTTTTGGAGCCTGGGGCTAGATGAGGAGATGGAGAGCAATGTAAGTAGATATTGCCATAAAGCGTTTGGATGGTTCTAATGGCCTTATTAAAATTATGCAAAATGTTCTGTGCTTTCAGATTGGAAATGCGTGCCTTAGGCTGGTAGCGGAGGCAGCCAGGAGACATGTATGTATTTGTATTTACCTTGATGACTTGCTCATAAATTTGCATTACAGAATCTCACAAAAGTGAGAACACCCCTCATATTTGTTCAAATATTCTGTTCTATATATTTCATGGGGCAACACTATATAAATTAAACTGATGCATTTTAAGGTAGTCAGTGTAAACCCTGTATTACAGTATAGATGTACAGCTATTAATGTCTACACAACTGGCAACGAAAGCTGAAGGTGAAGGAGAGCAAGGAGTGTAACATGCTGTGATGTTATCATGAAGGAGTGGGAGAGGATTGGTGAATTTAAATTTCGTAGAGGTTAAGACAGTGAATAATAAGGAAATGTCCAGCAGATTCACCTCTTTAAGTTTTTTTTTTTTTTTATAGGACAACGTGGAATCAAAGGACATTATCATTTTGCCAGCATGGTCTAGGGGGTCACAAACAGCAAACCACTACATGCTTTATGTACAGTTACCTTTTTTTTTTAGTGTTTCCTCTATTTTTTTTTAAAAACCAGTTAGTGCCCCTATAGTAATTATAGTTATACCAGTTTTCACAGGTACTATTAGTTACTAAGAGGGAGGTTATTTTTCTGGACTCATTATGTCCAAATGGGTTTGGTGATGAGGAAAACCGAACCATATTTAGGATAGAAACATAGATGCAGAGGACATTAGCAAGATTTGACTTGTGATCGCTTAAGGCTAATACAGAGAACAGACCATGCATGTAGTTACATGCTGCTATAGGAGTTAAAGTTAACACATAACACCCAGCCTTTTGTACATTTCTTACATCTAGTTAGACCTGAACAGCACTGTAAAAATCTTCAACCGAATGACACTATGCAACAGCCTTAACAAATACAGATCAAACTGAGTGAAATGGACTGATATCCTGTTCAGGCAAAACCTTGTTCTTTGGCTTTAGGTTTGGCGTAAAAGCCTTGTTCTCTGGCTCTAGGTTTGGCGTAAAAGCCTTGTTCTCTGGCTTTAGGTTCGGAGTAAAAGCCTTGTTCTCTGGCTTCACGTTTGCTTTTTTAATTTTTTTCAGGCAACTTGCAGGAGCAGTGGCTGATGGACCATGGGTGGAAAAGACAGGCCAAGATTTTGATGTAACTATGCGTACTATGTAATTTTGTCATTTCATTTTGCTCAGCAAGCACTATATCCTGCTATGGTTGTCAACATCACATCTGAGTAACTGTGCATTACTTTTCAGCCATTTCCAGTTCAGTCAGATGGACAGAGCTGTGGGATCTTCATGCTTATGGTTAACTATTTTTTTTCCTTTTTGTCCTACGTCTCTGTAATCATTGTCTTTCTCATTAACATTACGCCCTCTGCATCAGTACTGGTGCCCAGTTCCACTTTTTGAATGTAAGTTGTTATTCATGGAATGTATGTGTTCAAGAATGTTAAAAAACAAACAATGCAAGACTCCAATTGTGATGTGATGCAGACTCCGACTCAGTTGGATCCATTCGCAGGGCTTTATTCCACACAGGCAACAGGCAAAGAGTAATATCACTGGCGAACAGAGTTATCCAAGATAATCCAATAGCATAATAAACAAGCAATGTCAATAAACAAGCAATGCTCCGTAAGGCAGGCAGCAGAGTTCGTACACGGAGAGTAACAGTCCAGGGTCATACACATGAAAAACAACACGTAAAGAACGCTCAGATATAACTCCATAGGCAGTTAACACTTCGCACTGAAGCAGTCACAAGTGGGCCTTTAAATAGGCGGGGCCAGCCTGGGAAACGCGGGGGGAGCGGCCGAGATGCGTGGGTAAATGGGTCTGGGAGGAAACTAGTAATCAGGTGAGGGTTCCCGCTGCTGGCGGTCAGAAAGAGCCACAGAGGTCCCCGTGGTGACAGAGCCCCTCCCCTGCGAGTGGCTCCCGACGCGAGCCGCTCCGCGGCGCCGGTCTCCCGGGGGTTCTCCTGGTGAAAAGTAGCGATCAGCTGAGGGTCATAGATGTTGTTAGCGTTCACCCAGGATCTCTCCTCCGGGCCGAACCCCTCCCAGTCAATGAGGTACTGGATGACCCTGCCTCGACGCCGGGAGTCCAGAATCTGGTTGACCTGGTAGATCTGCTCGTCCTCAGTCACAGGGGGAGGGACTTCTGCCTGAGCGACCTCGTCCTGGTCCCTCTCTCTTTCCGGATCAGCAGCGGGCTTAAACAGAGATACATGAAACGTAGGAGAGATGCGGTAAGTAGGGGGTAATTCAAGGCGGAAAGAAACAGGTGTAATTTGTCTAATGATCTTAATGAATCAATAAACTAACATATGATCCAATGCCATGTCTCAAGTCAAGTGAATAAATCATCTTGTAACAGGCATCCAATACTGACACGACTGACGAAAATAAACATGTTCGCGCGAGCAAGTGAGAGAAGATAGAATGCAAGATAATAATCGCAGGCAGATGACATATCATGTGCACGCGAGGGTTTGATATGAGCTCGCGGGTTCCCATTTCTTCGCATATAGAGCCGTTTTCCTCACGCGCCAGCATCAGTGGTGCGCTCGCTTATTAATGCCATAGATTTATTGGGTTTGTCGTTTAGGCACGGAACTGAAAAAAGGCACCGAAATCCACGTTATGATTCGGTTCGGTACATACCGGTTACTTAGGTACCGGTGCTATAATGGTACCGGGTTTCAGTACCCAACCCTAGTACTGACAATTACGGTGGTTGTATCTGCCTGCTATATCTTGTGTTTTATTGACAGATGGTAGGTTTAGAGGCAGGGTTTGGGTTACTTACTCATAAATGTGTAAATAATATAATTTAAATAAAACAGTTTTGACTGTTTACATTGAAAAATCACACCCCTACATATATACAATAATGCCAAAGTTTTTATATATTTTTTAATTATGATGATAAAATAAAACAACAAATATTGCACTGGCATATTGACGCTAAGGATTTCCTATTTAAAACAGTGGAGGACCCCTCACGTCGAAAAGTGACTGAAAAGGGGTACCTTGAGCCTCAAAAGTGACGCAAAAGTGTTTTGTCAAAATGAGACGAGTTGGAGTGAGACTGTGTTGTTGACCTACTTTTTTACATGTCTCATTACAAGCCTCCATTGCTAATTCCAAAATCATTTTAGAGCTAGTAATGGAGGTTTGAGCGACTGATACTGACTAATATAATTATTAGAGAAAGAAAATGTATAGCTGTGTCCCAGTTCCCGAACTGCATACTACAAAAACTGAATATGTCAGTGCCAAAACAAAGGCTGTCTTGTATCGAAGGCTCTTTTAAATGCAGATTCAAAGTATGTTTACATATTTTAATGCAAGTGCTGAGATTTAGCTCATTTCAGTACAAAAAAAGGTACACTTAGTCCACTTTGTAACTACATGGCAACTACTGGTTATTAGGGTAGGTTTAGGGTTAAGTTGATGAAGATATTGAGCAGACAGTCTACTAATACTCTTACTCTAAGTTGCTAACCGTAAGTACAATGTCAAATATATTGAAATAAAGTGTTATACTGATCTTATCAAAATTTCATTTTATGCATAGTTTAAACTTCATTCAAGCTCATCAATATAGAATAAAAAGCTGTGAGGGTGAATAAAGGCCTCCTGTGGTGAATAGATGCATTTTTGTAAGAAAAATATTTATATTTAAAATTTACGCTGGCTTTGGATAAAATCCAGTGAGAATATGCTAGTCTTGCAAGAATGTTTGCAAAAGGAAGCAAAGTTTCATTACTTTATCAAAGAAAACCAGTCTCTTCTTGAATTATATCAAAATCCTCAGAACTTTTTCTTTATAAATCCTTATTTTGTATATCCAATGGTGTAACATAGGTACAACAGCTAGCAGAAACTAGAGACAACTGTTTATCAAAGTTTAAATGAATCTTTTTTTCTTACAAAAATGCATTGATTCAGTACAAGAGGCTTTTATTCCAGATTAGATTTGACAGTCTTTTATAAGCATTTTAATTTTATGTAGGACAATACTGCAAAAAATAGTTCATATAAAAAAGAATGAAACTAAAAAAAAATTCTAAGCCATTCAGTGTCCATCACAATCCCTCATTCTGGAATTTGGCCGCCCATCGTAAGAGTTGAAAAACTCATTTCATCTGTTGTGTACAAGAGCAGATGGAGTCTGGTGATGTATAGTTCTGTGTGTACTGCTCTGCTGTGCTGAGGGGAGCATCATTAGCGCCTTCTGCCTCTTCCATCCGTCATTGTGGACAGGATGGTTTGATTGACAGCTATGGCTTCTTACTCTAGTGCTGCATGAGAGTGGGGCTGTATGAAGACATCTATCCTGAAGCAATCAAATTTCAGGACATGCACAGCCTGGATTTAATGCACCACCAGAAGGGGCTAAAAGATCCTCTCTTCAGAAGAGCAGAGACCTATTTCAAATAGATGCCTTTTACTTCATTCACCTTGAAATAGTGTGAAATTTACATACCCCAGAAAGGAATGCAATTTTCCAGTATAATTTTTTTTCAGTGAACATGATAGGTCCCCATCAGCTTTTTGTCAAATGTTCTCTTTGCTGGAATGGTGGACAGCGATAACCAGTGGGTGGGTGCCAGGAATAGTCATGCTCCATTTTAACTCTTTACTTCACTTCATTGATGATGTTGAAGCAAGACAATTTCAGAAGCCAGGACAGCTCTACTGCAATTTTAGACCTACTGTTGCAAGGCGGTCCTCTCTGGCGCTGTCTAACCGGCATCAGCGGGAACCTTCCCCGGAGTTTTAGTTCCTACCCGGACTGCTTTCAACCGAACGCTTCACGGAAATCCGCTCCAGGTGTTAGCGGTTATCTGCCCTTTATAAAGCAATCTCTGGGAGACATTCAGCGCAAAGTTTTGTTCCCAGTAGCAACTCTGAGCGTTTTTCCCTGTGATATTCGGACTGCCTTTGTTACCAATTGGATTGTTTATTTCGACGTTGATTTCTGCCTGTGACCATTGCCTGGACTCACGTTATTGATTCTTGCCTGATATACTGACCCTTCGCCCGTCTCTGGTACTGTTTTGATCTGTCTCCATTGTACTGTTTGCTCCTGTTTTGATCATTGCCTGTTTGACTACGCTCTGCACAATAAACTGCTTGCAAATGGATCTAACGCCATCAGAGTCACACCTACAATATGTGATTGCAGGGATTTTATGTTTCTGTAAAGTTCGAAAGATAAGGGTCTCAGAGGTGGTATATACAATAAAATGTCAAATAATTAAATAAAAGCCACTTTTCATCCTGATGATGATACAATTTGTGCAAAATGTGCTCATAATATATATCATAATTTATAAAAGTGATACACTGTATAAGACATAAATTTTAGGTTTATGGACTATTTGTCACGTTCAGAGACGGGAAGACGTTCAGAATCAAATGCAAGCTTTATTTACAGTTTGTAGTCAAATACAGGCGGAGTCAAACAACGGCAATCAGGATCAGAGGAGGCAAAGGCGAGAGAGTAATCCAGGGAGAGCGAGGGTCGTAAACGGTAAATCCAAAATACACAAAGAACACGTAAAGACACGGGAAGACGCTTACAAAGGTGACGAAACACACACGATGATGAGCGGGGAACACTGGGAAACCCATTCGGCTTCAGGATCGCAGACAGCGTCTGGCGGATCCGACCATTCCATAATCGGGGTCACAGGCCTCAGTTGGCTCAACTGGCTGGGAAACCAGGGCAGAACCAGATTTTTCAGTCCCGCTCTCGCAAGATTATGTCCCGCTCCTGCCCGCTCCCGTTCTCCAGCTCCCGCCCGCAAAAGCCCACAGGTAAACATATAAGTAGTTTTATTTTCACCGCTTCTTCCCGCTACTGTATTATTTCTTTCACTTGCTTCCTTTTTGAATATAAATAAAAAAGAAATGGAAAATAAACAAATTAAAAGGAATGATGGACACGATCGAGAAGCTTTTCAGAACATACAGTTAGAAATGGGCTGATCATTTTGCAATGAAACAAAATAATAATAAACGTTGATTTCTCAAGTGGTCAAACAGAAAAGCATTTGGCCTATACAGCTTCAGAACGTGCATTAGCCTTTTTTTCCTTCAGCAATGTAGAAAAAAAAAGTACAACTTAGCTTCCATCTGTGTCATGCTCTTCAGACATTGTGCCTTGGTGTGGGACTATAGTTCCGCGCATGAACCACGAGAGAATTAGCTTCAGCACTTGCGCCTGTAAATTGTTTTCACTTTATTCATTCTTGTTGCTTTTTGTGCTTTAGATAAATAACAGAATATTTGTTTTTATTAAATTAATTTTAAGATAAATCCATTTTGCAGGAGCCCCGAGAATAATTATATTCTCCCACATCCCGCACTAATGAGGACCTTACTGCCCGCGCCTGCATTCACCCATCAGATCTTGTCCCGCGCCGCACTCGGTGCGTTGGGTCCCGCGGTACTCCAGCGGGAGTGCAGGTCTCTACATGGAGGCAACAGAAGTCTGGAGTCTATAACTCATTGGAAACTAAATGGTCCACTGATTTGGAATGGGTCTTATGATTGATAGGTTCTTTTCTTTGCAGAGTAATAACCTTTTATATTATGTCATTTAATTTCATATAATGATTTTGGGTGGTATTTGTTTTGTTTTGTCTTTTATTTCATTCTTATTATATAACTATAACTTTCTGTGTGCTCACTCCAGTATGTTTAAGCTTATCATACAGATTAACTGAGTAGCCTGAATCTCCAAACCTGCTCCTGGAGAGCTACTTGCCTGCAGTCCTCAGTTCCAACACACCTGCCTGTAATATGTGGTTGTGTGTAAATTGCAAAAACTTATTTTTGAACGATATGACTCTTTTCACTACAGCATCTTTTCTAAAATTATGTAATATTGGTGAACTAAACAATTTTCACTTTAAATTTAAATAACTTGAATCAATTGAAGTGACATAACCTGTTCAAGACCTGCCTTGAACTACTTTAGTGTACTTCCCCCGAAAACAACTTCACACAGGTTTGTCAGCCAATCTGAATCAAGCATTCAATTACAACTACTTACAGTATATCTTTCTAAACAAGAGCAGATGAGGAGCTGCTTAGAGGGATTTTCACAGTATGGCAGAAAGCGTAATGTGGTAATTCTCTGCCTCAAAAGTATCAGGGCATCTGCTCAACCAGTCTTTTTTCTCCCCTATGTGCACAAAGTTATAAAAATGACAAAAGTTATGGAAAATTACTGCAAAACACAGCACACACACACACACACCACCACAAGCACCATGGTGAAAGCAAATGTTATAAACCAGCATGAACTGGAATTTACACTTGAATATTAAAGTTGGCTATCCATTATACATAAAGGGAATGCACTGGAGGAAACACTGAATCCATAAAACAGTCAAAAAATAACAGTGTTTCAATGCAATAAACATTTCAAATGTTCAGTTATACCGTAATTGCTTATTCATAACCCTCTGATTTTGAGCTAATACTGTTAGCTTTCAAAAACAAAAAAAAAAACAAAAAAAAAATTCATAAGTGAGGGAGAATAGGATCCAGATGCCATACACAGGAGCATCTACAGTACATAATTACACACACATATCGCATATTGAATGTGATTAAATCTGCATGAAACTGCACTTATTCTGGCAGAACTGAACCTCACCCTATGATGAACTGCTTGTTTGTGCTCTATGAAGAGTTTATTTTCAAAAACAAATCACAAATCATGTTTTTTTATTATTTACCCTAATACCTGTGTACTAAATACAGTAGTAACTAGATGTGTACATAGTATGTAACCGCATTGATACATAGCATCTAGAGCTGTAATATTTGTGAAACTATATACACATTTAACAACCCTTAGAATTTGTGCAAGTACAAATGTATAACAGGACATATAACTACATTTTTTAACAACAATATGTATAAGAGTAATTGGAACACTTTGATCCAGGCAAGTTATATTATAAATATATATCTTGTGATGTTAAAATTCCACACAGTTTTTTATTTATTTATTTATTTTAAGGCAGCGGCTATAAGCTATAAGTGATAAGTGTCAATAGCGATAGAAGCTAATTAAACTAAGTGGTGTATATATTATCCTGTATCTGCACTTTGTATTGTAGTACATTATAAAACATGCAATAAGTAAGGAATAATTGACGACGGGCCGTTGAATTATTAGAAAAATAATGCACACCCGAGGTGGTGATGCGGTCA
>JAUMHR010000151.1:6081-19548 GCA_032361145.1 Enteromius fasciolatus | reverse complement strand
AACTTTGCGCCACCTGGCGGTATTTTCATGAACGACTTTAACACGCGACTGAATTAAATTTAAATCCGGGAGTTTGCGGCGGCGGTACACGCGGCGGCAGTGGACATTTTGGTTGTCCACCTACTGTATATATAATTTTAAATGACAGTTAAACACATTTTCCCCTAAAATCCTCACTAATGCACCCATTTACAAGCAAAAGTTAGATAAAAAATTAATCGCATCCAAATAAAACTTTTTGTTTACATAATATATGTGTGTGTGCTGTATATATTTATTTTAGAATTATATAAATACATTTACATTTAGTCATTTTGCAGAAAACTATATATTTAAGAATAATGTTGTTTATATAGCCTATTAAGTATATTTACAAATAAAAAAAAAATATTATATGTAAATATACTCAAGGTTTGAGCCGGACGCCGAGCTCCCAGACCTCTCCCCGGACGCCACATATATATATGTGTGTGTGTGTGTGTGTGTGTGTGTGTGAAGTATTTACTGTATGTGTGTGTGCATACTGTATATAGGCTATACAAACACACACAGTACATATTATTTTGTAAACAGAAACTACATTTTGGATGCAGCAATTGTTTGCAGCCCTAGCAAAAATATATATTTTTTATTAACCTATATTAAAAGGCAGCACAACTACCAAGATGTAAAAAAAACATTTACGAGTGTAATAATAATTTATTTCTTCATATTAGGGTAATGACGATGAGATGTACAAGGAAATGAAGCACTGACGCTGTTCCATGAGAACAACTGAACTGTTCTAGTGTTGCATCTGAGAGTGAATTTGTTTATTTTTAGACTGTTTCCTGTAATAACGTGAATTGACGTTATAAGTGCTATATAAACACACCCTACAGTGATCGGCACGAGAAGACGGACACTAAAGTGAGCGCATGGCATTGTGGGTAATGCGTGGCTGTTAATTGCCCCCTCAGGCTGCTGGGAGGAGCAGGCCTGTTCATTAGCGCTCATTGATCTGCTCTCTCTATCGCTCCTGTCCCAGCTCCGGGCTCCGTGTCACAGAGCCATTAATAATGCAGCAACAATAAAGCCAATGGCTTCTAGTTCATCTCCGGAACTCTCCGGTGCGACTGCACTTTCTCTTACGACACAGACGTACCTCTGCCATCTGCGTGACGGTCAGGGTTTTATACTTGACACTAGTTTACACTCACTAGCTCTGGTGAGCTCTTCTGTTAAAGACTTTCTGCATTGCACTGAAAAAGTGATGAGTTTCAGTGGAATATTAGCAGAAATGATGCTAGTGGCAGCAGCCTTTAGCACTTAGCTAACATTATATTACTAGATAAGAGAAAATAAAACTCATAAAACCTACAAATTTTATGTATGCATGTGGTCATTTAAAACAACTAATTAATTAATTAATGATAATAAAATAATAATATACAACTTTAATGCATTTATAAAACAATTTATGTATTTTAAATAATTAATGTTTATTTTATCAACTTATTTATATGAACTTATAGAATGTGATATTTATTTGTGAAACATGATGTTGAATTACATTTGTAACATAATGAGAAAATCTTTATTTATTTACTTATTGCATAACAACAACAATAATAATAATAATAATAATAATAAGGTCCCACTTTATATTAACTTTATATTAAGTGTCCCTAATACCTGAGTACTTCCACAGTAACTAGATGTGTATGTCGTATGTAACCAGAGTAATATTACAATATCACAGTATGTTACATGTGTGTAGTTACAGTAATCTTACAGCTGTAGAGACTGTGTAGCGGTGTGTACTTACTCTGTGGTTACACACACATCTAGTTACTATGAATTACACAGGTACTAGGGACACTATAAAGTGGGACCAATAAGAATAATAATAATTATTATTATTATTTATACTGTTTTTATTATATTTGATGATAGATAATGCAGACTAAGACCAGAGACATACATATGCCACTAAACGAGTCTCTCGAAACATTCAGACGGTTGATGTTTGAGGAAGGGACGTGTACTGCTCTGCTGTGTGTCAGTCATGTGTGCTTTGCTCTGTTTCCGGTGATGCTGCTCTCTCAGTTGAATCTCTGATTGGTTTCAGCGCACATTAAGAATAAATTAGGCATTGTGAAGGCCTCGTCTGTCTCCATCATTATTACTCCGCTCACGTCTCTAAATGTCCTCCTCAGGCGCTCTCTCTCTTTCACTCTACTGTAGAGCTCAGTCCTTCTCTCCTTCCTCGACTCCCACTCTTCAGCATCGGACAGCCTGCCACGACCAGAGATATTTTTAGAGTGACAGTAAATGGTTAAGGGGAATATATAGGAAGGGAATGAAATCAATATTTTAGTGCACTACTTAAGGTGTGGGTGGGCGAGCTATTATCTGCCACTAATTGCCCCTATCAGCTCTGTCTGTTGAAAGGCATCGCTCTGACAGCCATTAAGTTTCATATTCTCTCTCACAGCTCCAGTACTGCGGGATCTGCTGTTTTTAGCCATGCATGGGCAGAAACACACTCTGCACAACACATTTCTGAGTGCGAGTAGATACTGTAATAAGAGACAAATGGGTCTGTGTTTAGACAACACCTTACAGCAGTGTCCAAAACACAGAGAGACATCAAGCCTTCTCCTGATTTAATGTATGCAAAACATCCTGTGGACTAAAAAATTGCATCTGGATGATTAATTAAATTAAATTAAATTAAATTAAACCATAACAATGGTAAATATATAATGTAAATTAATATTTATTAATGTTAAATTCATATTAATAAATTATGTTTTGATCACATACATATATAATTAATTACATTTAATAAAATAAATTAAATTAACCATTACTTATAATTATAATTACTAATTTGCCAGTTCCATTCAACTTTCTAAATAAAAACATTTGAAAAAAAAAACAATAATTATGAATTTAGCATATAGTTAATCCTATCTAATAAACTTCATTTTTTTAACAAGGTAAATTGTGAATGCTATACACATCAACTGTATTAACAATATTATTAATAATATTATTAACCAGGAGTTTTATTATTATTATTTTGCTTTACTGCAATTACAATAAAAAGTCAGTTATGAAATGTTGCAAGTTCTTTTTTTCTCAGTTTAAATGTAAAAGAAAATGCATATAGCTGCCTTTACATTTCTATAATAGCTCTGTCTATAATCACTGTCAATGCTTCAGCAATCACACATGAACACATTTCTTTTACTTGAGTAGCTATTAGAATAACATGACCTTATGTTGATATCTATATATCTGAATATCAGAGAGGTGGATGCTGGATCATTACATCTGAAACTCTAAACAGTCACTGTTTTACAGAAGAAGCGATCATGCAAGCACAGGGAAAGTTTCAGTGGACTTTAAGTCTATGACCATCAAAGAGGCCAATCTTAAACTCAACACGAGAGCAAATGACTCGAGATTAAAAAAGAGGGCTTGAGGAAATGCTTAGACCACTGCATTACTTGTCTTGAAAATTGCAAGGCTATTTCAGTAAAGGCTCTGGGTGTGTGGGACTGCAATTACAGCTCTCTTTCTCCTCCTCATCCTCTCTATCTTCCTTCTTCCAATCATCATCTGTTTTCTGAACTGCTAGAGGGAGCTGGTTGTTTTTTATATTAGACTTTGATGTATTTCTTAGACTCTCAGTGCTTGGCAATAAAGATCTCTGTGCTATGTTTGGAACGGCGTGCGAGCTGTAGGCCTGCTTCACGCTGCACAGAGCTCGTATTAACAGCTTACAGTATTCACACGATCTGTGATATACATATTTCAGACGCCAGACACAAACACATTTCTATTCATTCAGCGTGACTTCATCCAGACGCTTAACCTGTTACTACAGCTCCGGCTCAAGCTGATTTATTAGTATTCTGAACACCCTCGTGTACATCAAATGCATGACGAATACTGATTCTGATTCTGATCAGTGTTAAAAACTGTTGTGCTGCACAATATTTTTGTGCAAACTGTGATGCATTTTATTTTTCAGGATTCACAGATGAACAGCATTTATTCAAAATAACAACATTTTGGAACATTATAGATGTCTTTACTTTTGTCACTTTTGATCTTTCTTACTTTATGATCACACAGATATTAATAATAATTTTTATTTATTTCAAGTTTTTTAAATCATTATTTCAAATAATTATATATATATATATATATTAGGGAAGTGACGGTATTGTAAACATTCTCTCACAGCGTTCCTGGCTGGTGGAATGATCTTCCCATCACTACCTTCAACCTTCAAACGACTGCTGAAAACCATCTCTTTCAACACTAATATCATAAAAAAAAATCTTAACCCTACTCTTTCTTTCCTTCTAGCTTGTACTTATCTGAGCATTGCCTGTTATACGGTATTATAAGCACTTCCTGAGACCAACTGCTTGATGTTTTCCCCACCTGTACGTCTGCTAAATGAATAAATGTAAATACTGTCGTACCATAATATAATTTTTTCCCGATACTACCGTGGTCGCATGACTCGATAAAACGATAGGTCTTCTGAGAAAAGTTTGCTCAGGCGAATGGAGTGAACGGGAGGTAGCAGGAACTACAATTCCCATCAGCCCAAGCATGGTCATCATTCGTTGCGGTCTGTTGAAGCTACAGATCAGTGTTGCCAACTTAGCGACTTTGTCTCTATATTTAGACCCCCTTGGCGACATTTTTCCCTAAAAGCAAGTAGTGACAAATCTAGAGACTTCTTGGACAAACCTCAGCGAGTCTCCGGTACTGCTGCGCGAGATCTTGTTCTCCCAGCGTGCACCTCTCTCTGCGTCTGTTCTGTTCAGCGAGCGGCTGAGAGGAGCAGGGCTTTCAGTCAAAACAGATATTATGTATAATATAACTCTATTTTACATGCACATAGAGCCACAATCACAACATCTATATCTTATGTGTACTTGGTTTCATTATTATGAATTAAAAATATAATTATATTATTATAAATGATTATAAATAAGGATTTTAATCTAGATGAACATCTTGTAAGGTAGAGCTAGGTCAGTAGGTCTTATAATGGCGTGCATTTCAGTCACTATTTCATATTCATTGTTTTTCTGACAGAAACCATTACAAATATCAGTGAAACAGTTTTATTGAGAATTAGGGGGCAACATTATATGACACAGAGAAGCAAGATAATATGACGCACTGACGTAATGAATATGCAAATTGATATATGACGTCATCTAGCAATCTAAAGCAGGTTTTAAATCGGATGCGTGGAAGGTTTAATGATTTTTTTAGTTCCTGTTTCAAAGTTTACAGATAGATGGCTGATGTTGATCTGTTCAGTGTTCATGGAAACTGTTTAATAAACACTTCTGCCACTTTTTTTGAGTCTCTTCATTAGTTTAGTTTTTTATGTAAATGATTCAATAAATATCGTACTGTGCCATTCATACCAAATTTCACCGTGAAATTTTGATACAGTTACCCAAAAATGTCATCATTGACTCACCCTGGAGTAGTTCCAAACCTGTATGAGTGTATTTGTTCTGCTGTTTTAATCACCATTGACTTTCATTCAATTGGTTCCCATAACCTGATAAATACCAGGTGCACACACGTGTGTGTGTGTGTGTGTGTGTGTGTACATATATACACACTGTCATGTGAATAATCAAAACTAATCGCATCCAAAATAAGTTTTGTTTGCATAACATGTGAGTGTGTACTATGTATATTTATTATGCATATATAAATACAAACCCATGCATGTATTTAAGAAAGATATGTTGTTTATATATTATATTTATGTAAAATATAATAATATGAATAGAGAAATGTATATACTTAGAAATATTTCAAAATACTGTATGTGTGTGTATTTATACATAATAAATCAATTAATTAATTATGCAAACAAAAACTTTTCTTTCGTAATATAATTGTTTGAAAGCATTAATATTGTTAGCAAGAACAAATGATTGATTGACGGTTCTTGCTGGACCCCCCCGACCAGACAACCTTTGATGTTTTTGTTCTTCGCTCAGTTTCAGTTTTTCTTAGCTCTTCTCTTCGCTCCGAGGAGAACGTTTTGAGTTCTGAGCCGTACAGCGTGTTTTCATTATTCATCAAGCTCTTTAATCTGACGAGATCAATGAAGATGTTCTTCCTGCTCTGTGTCTTTCAGCTCTTGACGTCCACGTCCCAGAATCCCCGGTGGTGGCTCTGTTCGGGAGGGACGCCGTGCTCAACTGCTCTTTCTCCGTCGCCTCTGTATTTAACTTGTCTGAGATGAGCGTGTTCTGGCAGCTCTCGGACACCAAGCGTGCCGTCCACAGCTTCTGGAAGAGCCGAGACCAGCTGAGCGATCAGGAGCAGCGCTTCGCCAACCGCACCGGCCTGTTCCCAGACCAGCTCCGCTCCGGAAACGCCTCTCTGCTGCTGCGGAGCGTCCGTGTGGCCGACGAGGGAAGTTACTCCTGCTTCGTCAGGGTTCAGACGTACGGCAGCGGAGCCATGCTGATGCAGGTCGCAGGTAACAAGCACTTTCGGCTTCTGTGTAGCCCTTTTAACTAGGGTTGAACAATTAATCCAATTTCTAATCGTAATTACAATTATCGACGCCACCGTTTAGGGCTGGGCGGTATACGGTGGGTACGGAAGGTATTCAGACCGCCTTAAATCTGACACTCTTTGTTATACTGCAGCCATTTGCTGAAAAGGTCATTGACAGAAAAACACAGATTTTTGCAGATTTATTAAAACAGAAAATGGTCATAAGTATGCTGTGATATATACTGTATAACATTCTCATATCTAAAAACATAAATAAATAAATAAAAATAATCAAGTCTTAAGAATACTTTTTGAAGCATTTAATCAAGCTCTCAGATTTAATTTCCAAATATCTTCATTTGTGTTTGGAAGATGAACCAAACTTAGTTTTTGAGTGAACTATGACTAAATCAGCACAGCACGCTAATTAAGACACGCACACACAGAATCAAATGTGCTAATTAATGTGCAGAAAAGCCCTCCCCAAAATCTAAAATGCGTTAACCTCACTAATTGACTGGTCAGATGCTGCTGTGATTCTGCTGCAAGTGCCTTAATGTTGCTTTTCTTTAATAAACTGAGAAACAAGTTGAAATCTGTTTCTGCGATGATCGACAATATGCCACAGTCCTATCAATAGAGCTTAAGTTGTATTGAACCCGAGCGTTCCTGTAATCGAGAAAATCGACTGTCTACAGAATCTACTGCTCCTATAGAATACATATCATCTATATGAGACGCAGCCAGATATTTATAACTGAGATGTTATCGCTGGCACTGCTGCAGATATCAAGCACGGTCATCATGTACTGTATATGTACTTTACAGTAATGTGCGTCATGATGTATATGACACAGAGTGTGTGATTGATGTTGTTGCACATCTTCTCCAAAGGCCCGGTAATGAGCTCGATCAATTATCTGTGATTCTCACGATGAGCCTGATCGATATCCAGAGGTATTGATTGTTGGGATTTGCTGTGATTGATGGTGCTCAGCTGTAGCTGCTATATGTGTTATTATTTTTATGGCTGAATGCACTCAGACTCACCGGAGTACATCATTATTTATGATCTATAGATGGCATTTTCCCATTCTCCTGTCTCTGTCTCGCCTTTCTCTTTCAGTGCATTGAATTAAGTGATATTAATGCTCTGCGACGCACCACTCCTGCCTGCTTCTGTACGTCTAATGAAGATTAAACAAAAACAATCGTGTCATTTTCACTCTTCTACATTATAATGCTTAATATTTATTAGCGGGATTATTTGAGTTTGTGTTCAGAGTTAGAGCTGCAGTGGTTTCTTGTTCTGGAGATTTTCAGTCAGCAGCACGGATACGTGTCTTAATCGTTCTAATCTCGTATCTGTGACAAGGACTAGTTCACCTAGACACAACCGTTCTGTCATCGTTTACTCTCCTCGTGTCATTATAAACTTTACCAAATCTTACAAAAAAATGAAGGGTGTTTAGAACCGAACCGTTTTGGAAAGAAAAAAATAATCACTTTCTTTAACTATCAGGAAAAAAGTAAAAGTTTGAATGATAAGTATATGTTAGTTAGTTCTATTGCGTTGGACTAAAACATACTGACTTTGTTCACATAGGCTATGACAACGTCCCTTAAAATGTATTATTATTATAATTATTTATTCATCCCCCCCACCTTGTTACACTTGTTATGTCCCAGTCAAAAATGACCTGCCAAAAAAAAAAAAATTAAAAACAAATAAATAAAATAATAATAGAATAAAATATAAATAATAAAAAATATGTCAAATGTTTTATTAAGCTATATTTATTATACATTAAATGTACTCAAAGAATTAATCTGTGATCAGTAACTTTCTGTTTTGAATAGCGCATTGCTTTATATGTCACAATATGGTCACTAGTACAAATATATTGTTCATTGTTTTAAAATCATTGGACAAATAAAAAAAAATATATATGTATTGCATTAATTTATATTTCTTAGTTGTCAACTAGTGACTGCCAATCAAATGCATTATAAATATATAATTTATTAAAAAAACTTACAGTACAACTAATTTTATTTTACTTTTTATATACTATATACTTTTTTTTATATATATATATTGCATCACTTCATATGTTTTAATACGTCAAGGAGTGAAATGAAAAATCATTATGTATGTGAAATTAATTAAAACCGTATCATTTATTTTAAGTTTTATTCATACTTTTCACATTTATTACTTTTCTGTATATAGGCAAAATGAATGTCACTCTCTCTTTAGACTATGATTTGCACATATTTGTAAGAGGAACAGCCAGATTTGTGTAATATCTGATGAGTTGTTAGTTTGAGCTCTGGTCTTGAGTCGAGCGTCAGACAGCAGCTGGAGGTTATAACGTCTTCTAGGCTTGAGTTCTGGTGACCCCAGCCGTCTGATTGCTTTCCTTCTCCTCGTCCCAGCGCCCAACTTTTGTGTTTGCTGAATGGTGATTGTCTGCGGGAATAAGACGGTCTCGGGCTCCCCGTGTGTGAGCGCTCCAGGGACGCCAGCGCTGATTTCTTCATCACCCCAACAAAAACACTTTACGAGCGGCCCGTTTCCCAGAAGCCTCGCTGCCTGTGGTCTGGGTCCCTGCTGAGGAAGTGTGCAGAGATGAGTGTGTCAGCAGACGATTTCCGTCTGATCTTGAGCCGTGTGTGTTTTATGCTAAGCTCCTAGAATGTAATTAACAATTTAATGGGAATGATGTGGAGCCGGTCCCCAGGTGAAGGCAGCTTTACCTGCTAACTCTTCCTTCCGCTCTGCTGCTGAAACATGCTGTTCACATGGCTTGTGCAAGTCCAGGAGTGTTATATCTCTGAGGAGAACTGACTGTCTCTCTGTTTGTGTATAGACACAACCGCTGTATTTCTGTGATGAATTTGCATTTTCATTGAGTCCATCTGCTGCTTTAACCTCTGGACTGGTTAACCAAGGCTTCTGGACCAAACATTAACATTGTGTGACTCAAGTGATCAAATACTTATTTGACACATTAATTCCCAAATAAATAGTTAAAAAATCATACAATGTGATTTCTGGATTTTTCGTTCTCTCACAGGGGAAATGACCCTGTGCTGAAAATTGTAGACCCCTCCATGATTTCTAAGTAAGAGAAAAATCACAGAGTGATCAAATACTTACTGACCTCACTATATAACAAAAATAAATACATACATACAAAAAGCAGTCAAGAGGAATGTTTTTCTGGATTAACACTGAAGACAGAAAGCAGTGGTTAATGCGGGCGCTTTAATGATTCAGTCCAGTATCGTGATCCAGTTCGTGTTTATGAGAGAAATAAACGCCTGTTTTCCATCATACTCATCAAGCTGTTGATACAACGCAAGCACGATACGAAACATGAATAAAGCTCTCATGCACTCGCCTTAATATGTTCTTATAATTATATCATGTGAGTTCGCTGCAGTGTTTTTATTCTCAAGGGTTAAAGACGTTTACTAATCAGTTTAACGGAGATGCTGCAGGACGCGGCTGTGAGAAGCTATCTCCGGGGCGAGAGACACAGACAGGCTTTGAGTTTAACACAGAGCCGCTGGATTTAGCTCTTGTTGTGTTTTAACGGGTGGACTGCATGCAGTCGCTGGAATAGTTTAATTAAGAGTGTCTTAAACAAGTATGAAGGCTGTTTTGTGACGGACTGATCGGTGCAGTCACAGATCCATGATCTTTTACGCTGTTCTCTGGACAGACAGTATGAGCCCTGACCCTGCTAATATCTTACCAGCCAACATAATGATGGTAATAATAATAATAATAATAACAAAGTGTGTGCGTATATATATACATTTTATTTTATTTAGTATTATTTTGCAGGTATGTGTTACACACACTAACTATCTCTCTCTGTCCATCTCAGCTCCGTTCTCCAAGCCGCTGGTGACCTGGGGCCCGGAGTCGGCTCTAAAGCCTGGGGAAGTGGTGGCCCTCAGCTGTGTGGCGTATGGAGGTTATCCTGAGGCAGAGGTGCTGTGGCAGGACGCAGCTGGACGCAATCTGACTGATAACGTTACGGTCTCTCAGGTGGCCAACGAGGAGGGTCTGTTCAGCGTGAAGAGCATCCTGACCGTGATCCTGGAGCCCAACAGCACCTACAGCTGCAGACTGATCAACCCGCTGCTGGGCGAGGAGGGTCAAGCATCGGTCACCATCACCGGTGAGAGAAAACACCACTGATGCTCTCAGACCTCCGCTGAGATAATGCCACAGGTTTTTTGTGACAGTATTTTAAACCAGCATCTTTTTTTACGCTTTCAGTTTTCTTTATGCTTTATCATTTTAGTATGTTTTTTGTGCATTTCGTCAGTCTTATATATGTATATATACTTTTTTCTTTTCATTTTTACTTCACTTTTGTTATTTTAGTACATTTTTTAGACACTTTTTTTTTTACTTTTTTTCCCTTTGTTTTTAATTCAGTTAATGTTTCTTTTGTTTTAAGTAATATTTTTTATGGTTTTAATTTGTGAAGTGAAACTAAAACTTTCATTAGTATAAACAGAGAAAGTGTGATTGCGAAAATTAAACTAAAAGTCAATCGTGCGTATTAATAGCGGCTCCTGATGTCCACATTTTTATATACTTTAAATAATATATACATATATATATATTAAAATATCCCTCCCTGTGTTTCCATCCTGCTGCACTGTGAAGCAGCCAATCAGAGCAGAGCTCAACATTATTATTCATGACTCTTCCAAATAAGGTAAAAACTGACCATTTCATTCTAGGGACAAATCCTAGAGGTGTAAATAGACATGTAAAACTTTCTGAAGGGTTTTTTCCCCTTACTTTAGCCACATACCTTCTATGTATCATAGTAAAAATACTATATCAATGCATTCAAACCTTCAAAGTCCATCTCTATGAAAAAGAGCAGCCTGAACATTCTGCTAAATATCTTATTATGTGTCCCTTTCAAAGGCAACGCTCATACAAGTCAAATTTCTGTTTTGAAATATTGGAAGTAAATTAAAATCTCCAGCGTGATGTCTTCATGGACGTTGTTAGGTTTCTCTGTGTTTGGTTGACCAGGGGTTTGGATGGCTCACCATATGTATTAGATTTCTCTAAAAGCTTGATCAAAGTTCAGGGGAAAAGAGTTTATTCAAGAAAGTCATGTAGCATAGCCGTCTTCTGGATCTTAACCCGAGGTACTGTCGGTGTGTCCAGACCTTACACCTGAAACGCAAATGGCGATCAAACAAAGACAAACTCCTACTGGAGGCCTTACAATAGGATGAGGATGGATCGTTTCCTGGCCGTTTGGTTCACACCGTTACAGACCGAATGTTGAATACTGGGGTGCAGTTGCAGTGTAACACACCAGATGTTGATGCCGTCTAGCGGATACGCATAATCCTTCAACGTCCTTCAACGTTCCTCACCACCGAACTCAAACAGAGAGGAAATAATAAACTGTTCAATCACGGTGCGGTAGGCATCGCTGTTATTGTTAAATGAGAAAGTGGATGATTATTTCACAGATTGCTTCTTTGAAATGGGAACGGTATAGTTTAGATAACTCTTTAGATAACTCTTCATGCTAGCGTGTGTCTGATCAGACCATATTCAATGTACAGCTCCAACGAGGTCTGACAGACGAAGGTCTACAGCAAATACCTGGATCATCCTGACCGCCACAGACTTACAACTTATTCGTAAACAAGCGTCTGTGTGCGAGCGGAGGGATCACGCCGACCTTGTTTGATATGAAAATGCATTTGCATTTGTTTACAACAGCTGCTGTATGCTCAACAACTTTGGTAATTAATATTGACCTAGCCGAGCTTTGTGTGCTTCGCTTGCTTGTTTTTCTCCAGCAAACAAACTCACAACCAAGACCTGCTTTGAAACGAAACGCGATTTAGATCACAAACACTTCTGTAACTATTTATTACAAAACCTGTGTTGAAAGCATCTGCTGCCTGACGCGTCATTCAAAGAAAGAGTGAATGACTTCTTCATTTAATAGTTATTGCACGCTAAAACTGTGCAGTCAAAAACATTCACAAAGTTATTGAGTGACAGAAAAGTCCTTTGTATCTCAATAGCAGCCCGCTCTAAGTGAGACGTTTAGGACTACAAGCGAGGAGAGGGAAATCTGTTTAGTATTCAAAAGAGAGTTTTCTGGAAGAGGACGAGACTCCAACAAGCCCCGTTAAAATGTCACACTTCTCTCCAAACTCCCAGTGAAAAATTACAAAGTAATACAGACGTGCCCGAAATGAATGAGGCAGGCAGAGAAAGAGAGGAGTGTGTGAAGGTTGAGAACGAGGAAATGAAGGACCTGGCCCGAGATGTGGTCCTAGGTCAGAGAAACTTCATCTCAATCTCAATTAGCCACGATATAATTCATTAATTAGCTTCTGTCTGTCATTCACGGAGGGTTTCTGGAGATGTTCCCTGCAGAAGTAAAAATGCTTCTGTATTCTGTGTAAGTAAAAACGTTACTGCTGCTTTTTATGCATTTAAACATCAAACATCTGTGTAAAAACGGATGATCTTGTTAACCAGCATGGTTTGAGAGCTTGTGTTGTAATGGAAGAGCATCCGACTGTAAAGGTGCGTTCACACCGGATCAGGAGCTTGCTCTAGTAGTGACGTGATGTGAATTCTGAAACTATGGAAGACGACATCATTATCTCTGATACATCTTCGTACTTTCATATAAACAGGAATAAAAAGGAAATACATCATAGATTCATTAAACCAGAGTTTGCCTATGAGATATACCCAAAACCAGTTTTACCTCCTGTTCAACCGCTACAGAGACATCAGGAGGCAGCGGCGTGTGTGAGGATAACTAGCCGCGGTGAGGCTGCCCTCGGCGGATACGTGAGCACTGAGCACCCGGTGTTCACGTGAAGCTCGCGGCT
>JAUMHR010000150.1:105940-116835 GCA_032361145.1 Enteromius fasciolatus | reverse complement strand
TTTAATAATATAAGTGACTGCTGTGAAATTGAGACCATTGTACCACTCATCTTTGGACCTTTAAATTGACACCAAATATGATATTGAAAAAACAATATCTTCACATGATATGACATACAATGTATAGTTCTCCTGGAAGACCTTCTTCTTAAGGAACATCTGTGAATGCAAGAGGTAGTGAGTCGGAGAAGGGAGGGGGGGCGTTAACGTGGGCTAGATTTAGGGGGTGGGGGTGTTGTTTTCGGTCCTGAGGGTCAGAGTTTATTGTCTTTGAAGATCCCAGATTAGCTTTTATTGTGTGCCATCTGCAAGCGTGCAGGGTTTTCTCAGTCCAGCTTTCCCGGAAGGATTAAATTTCTTCAAACCTTATATTACAATGATGAGCTGTGTACAAATCGACACATTTCAGGAAGGCCAGGTTAGAGGAGAAACAATAATCTACTGTATGTGGAAAATAATGTGTTTATTGAACCATAAACCACATAAACACATTGCATTGCACCAAAAAATTGTACACAAAATAATGTTCTTTTTAGCAACATCAAATTACAACAACTAATTATGCATCATAGCATCACAATATTCTCTCTGATGGCAAATCAAAATCAACATCCGCTGATGCTATTATTCTATTTAATAGCATGAACGCTACATAGGATACATAAGCTCTCCTTTACTAATTCATAACATCACTACAGACAGTGTCTCTAAGTAAAAAGGCAGATGATTAAGTGGTATCTTGTGTGTTTTTTTCTTCCTGCAGGATGTAAAATGAAGCCGTGGTCTGTATGGACTGACTGTACCAAGCTGTGTGGTGGAGGAATCCAGGAGCGTTTAATGACTGCCAAGAAGAGATACAAGAATGCGCAATTAACCAGCTGTAAAGACCGAAAGGAGATACGAGCCTGCAATGTCCATCCCTGCTAGGGCTGTACTTAAATGGGCTTGTGAGATTATGGACAGACTGTGACACACTGTCTTGCAGTATATTTAATGCACTCTGTTTGGGATTGGAAAGCTGCAACAGGTAGTCTGTTATTTTTACTTTTATTTTCTAGAATTTATAGTGACCCAGGCATTGTCTAGCCTGTAAAGAACTGGGAAACCGAGAGAGAGGGTACTCAAGAGTTGCAATGTACTGTAAAAAATCTGATATATTAATATGCATTAGTATTTGAGAGTAACAGCCGTCTAAGGTTTGAAGAGGGGAGTTATATTGAAGATTGATTTTTCACAGGCAGGACTGTGGCATATTAAAGATAAATGTGTTCTGCCATGACATGCAAAACAAATTTCTCCTTTTATACTCTGTGATCCAAACACTCAGAAATACAGAAAATTGCATCCTTCCAAAATAAATGACTTTTGAAATCACAGTCATAAGTAGCAGAGGTTCAAAGGCATGTGATGTCACTTCTTCTTTTTCTTTTTATCATATGAACAAGTCAGAGAAAACACTGGCAGGTACCCATGTTCACTTTTACCCTATAAGAACTACATTTAGATGCATGCAAACCATTGATTCAGGATATCTTAAATGCTATGGCCTTATATAACTAGGATTTGGAGATTTACTGATGTTATATATATATATATAAAAGTTTAGATGTAAACCCTGCCAAAATGTTCTTCTAAAATGAACATTTTTATCTGGCTCCTATGTGTAGATTTAGTTCACATTAATGGCACTGAATATGTTTTTGCCATAGCTATTAAAGTAAAATAACTGAACATAAACATAGAAGCCTAATAAAAAAAAGCTAATTTTAGAAGAACATTTCAGAAGGCACTTCAGAGGCTTTCTGAACTGTTAAAATGTTCATCCAGGATGTGTTTAAATGTAGGTATTAGTATGTAACATTTTAATGTACAGTAAAATATCCTAGCCATAATCCTAAATTAGTACAATTTAATACACACTAAAACGTACAATATAGGCATATTGACAACATCTAAACTGTAAACATATTTACATATTTATGCCAGCAGACATGTGACAATTTTTTAAAAATCTTTTATTGTATTTATATTTGTATATTAACAATTTTACAATATTATAGATGTTTAGATCCCTTGTCTTTCCCAAACCCTTAACATAAGTATAACTGTAATGACTGATAAGTGTAAACACCATAATACTGTATTTTATATTGTTAAAACATAAAAAAGTCAGCACCAAAGCAGTCCATGTCTAATGTGTTTATCTAGAAACATATTGTTTTCTTTCTTTTTTTTTTTCCAGATTCTACTGAATTTCAATAGAATCAGAAGTTGTTGTTAATCACTGACTTTATTCATATATGCATATTTTGTTAATCATTTTCAGGCTTTAATAAACTTTGTTTGATCCGTTTAAAAACAAAATTGGATCATGAATGCAAAATCAGACAATTAATTACATTAATTAAGTATTCATAGATATGCTTGTCTATAAGGTTTTGTATATGTAAATAATTTGTTTTAGATGTTATTAATACATCAGTATTGTACGTTTTATTGTGTCTGCAAATGGTAGAGCTGCATTTTATGTAGTAAAAGTATTAATGAGATCATGTTGATATATAATGCACAATTTCTTGCAAATTGTTTGCTTGCATCTAAAGAGGGCTATTCTGCTTCAACATTTTCAAAAACGTTTACTTTTTATTTCACTTAGCTCTTCATTATGCAGTGGCTCAAAAAGTGTTTTGACACATGAAGTAATGAAATGTATGATTTTTCATTGCACTGGATGATATAATTTCAAACCAAATGTCATCTGAAAACAAATTTCCCAGAAGTACACAAAAGTAACAGAGCAAACTTTGAAAATGTTTAATAATTTAAATCCTTTGTGTATGTGCAATAACAATCATACATTTTAAGTATGTTTTTATTGTCTTGATGTTTTGGGGGAACACTGCAACACTAAAAATTACTTTCAAAACATGAGTTGTCGGAAACAGATCTTTGGATTTTTTAGCAAATATAACATTTGTTCACTATGAGAGAAAGGAAGGCCATTCTAAGAATCAAAGTCTATTCGATGTACAGGTAGCAAGATTTGCCATGTCAAGTCATTGGGCAAATAAATCAAGTCCTAGTCACTTATACTTGCACACTTTGTCAGTATAGTTGGCCTTTTGAACTGGTAATATATTTGATTTCAATATGTTCTTTGCTCAAAAGTATTGCCATGTTTGCCAACCAGCTTTACTTACTTTTGCAAGATTACTGTAAATTAGTTGTTGGAAGATATGTTATTCTTGAGTAAAGATAATGGCCATAAGCCAGTTCAAATAAGTAACGGAACTGTTGTCTCCTGTGATAATTTTTTGGTGTGTAATTTTAAACTAAAAGCACATATAATCAGCCATTCCAGGATTTTCTATGTCTCATGTATGAAATGAATGCTGTCTAGGAACCACTGATCTGTTATGATTTTGTTTCCCACTGTAAGACAAATAGACAGTGTTTAACTGAAATGTGTTAATTTGTTGGATTTTGATTTGCTTGGTTTGATCTACTCTTCTGATAATGCCCTTTTTTATGAGAAATTATTCTTACCAAAGTCTTGCGTAGATGTTTTGTAGTTGTCTCTCTTCCTTGTTGCTCCTCGACATGATTCACACTTTTGAATATTTCACCTTTACAATAAAAGGAAATGTAACAAAGTGCCTAATTCATTTTCCTTATTCATTATTATTTCGCAAAAAGTATCATATAACTCCACAGATTATAAATATTTAAATAACTAATGTTTTTGTGCCACAAGGCTTGGTCTTGGGCCCTTTGTTGTTTTCCACACAGTTGCACACACAGCAAAGAACCTCCTCGAACTTGCATGGATATATTGGCCCTGGGCAGGAAGTAGGGGTAAAATCCTCTTGCATGCCTGATCCAACTCTGGCATCAAATAAAATATCTAAGACTACTTGTCTTCTTGCCCTTACCCTTCCCATGGGAACTCCCAATGCTCTGTTACATATTGTCAGTGTTGGGCAAGCTACTTAGAAAATGTAGTGAGCTAAGCTATCAGTTACTCTACATTAATTGTAGCTTAACTACACTAAAGCTACTACCCTGAGAAATGTAGCAAGCTAAGCTACAGCAACATGGCAAAAGTATTTTAACTACATCTAAGCTATTTTTTTTTTATTGAACCAACTTTAAATCAGTGCTACCTTAGTGATAAAAAATGTCATTCAAACATATAGGCACGCATAATTGTGCAATTATTTATTTAACAATTGTTCCAAACCAATTTGGCAACAGAAACAAGCATAATAACAAATAACAAAAGGTGTTGAGAGTGTGTGTGTGTGTATTATGATCTGAATGCATGCATATGTTTAACTCAGTGCAGCTTAAACCACAGGACAAACAACATTAATATAAACTTCTGTAAACAATACCAACATGGCAAAAAAAAAAAAAACCTCGGGATCAATTCCTCTCCTTCCTCTGCCAACTTTCCAAAAAGTGTTCACCCAAGCATGTCACGCGTCTGGTGCAGAAGGTGGCACTAACATCAAAAAGCTCATTGCCAACAGTAAGAAGCGCAGTACGTAAGCGCAGTAAGAAGAAGTAACTGACATTATTGCGGGTGGCTGCATTGGCCCGTGTATGGTGGTGGCCTCATATACTGATCTAGGATCAGTGATCCCTAGCATTTGTATTTCCGATTTGTGTTGAAGCATCAGAAATGCTTGGGAAATGTAATGTTAGCTTGTGTGGACGCTACTGCGCTACTTGATCAATGAAATAGCTTCGCTACTGAAAAGCTATTTGATTGTGAAAATAGCGACGCTACCAGTACGCTACTGAGAAATGTAGTTAAACTAGTAGCGTCACTACTTGTAGCGATGCTACTGCCCATCACTGCATATTGTTGTCATTTTTCTACTTCTGCTTCTATTCCTTATGTATGCATCTACTGTATGTATATATTTATACAGTATCTTACAAGTGATTCCTTAAGTTATTATTATCTTAAGTGATTACACTCCTCACATTTTAGCAACATTTTTAATATTTCTTTAAGGGACAATACTACATTAATGAAACTGGGATATATATAAGAGTAGTCAATGTGTAATGTATATAGAAGTACAAATGTATTGTCCACATATAGCCATTAAAGTCCATATAACACAACAAAAATGAGTACATCCTAAGTGAACATGTCAAGACTTTATCCTGAGTGTCAATATTTCGTAAGGGCACCATTGTGGGCACGGTGTTCACCAGAGCTGCTAGGTGGTGTGTTTGGGGTTGTTATTATGTTGGAATCTCCTTTAGAATGTCACAGTACATATTAGAATCTAATTTCCTCAGTGAATCATAGCTTCCCAGTACCAGCAAGACTCATGCAGCCCCAGACCATGAAGTTACCACCACCATGCTTGACTGTAGGCAAGACACAGTTTTCTTGGTACTCTTCAGCAGGGCATTACCAAACATGCTGGACACGATCTGAGTCAGACTAGTGTATCTTAGTCTAATCAGACCACAGACTTGGTTTCAGTATTTCATGTTCTTGGACAGGTTGTCTTCAGCAAACTTTTGCAGATTTTCTTGTGAGCCAGATTCAAAAAGGGCTTTATTCTGTGACAAGAGCGATGCAAACCGACTAGTTGCAGTGTGCTGCATATGGTTTGAGAACTGACAAGGTGACTTGCCACTTCTGCAACTTTAGTTAGGACCTAACTTTGATTGCAAGGCCTGTTCTGAGTGGAATCCATCCTGGAAAATCTCTCTATGACACTGGCCACTGTACTCTAACTCAGTTTTAGGATGCCACTGATCTTCTTACAGCCAGGCCATCTTTGTGGAGAGCAACAGTTCTAATTCTCAAATCATCAGAGAGTCTTTTGCCATGAGGTGCCATGTTGAAAATCCAGTGGTCATTATGAGAGAATTGTACTCAAAACACCAAATTCTAACTGTTCTGATACAAAATACACAAATTTATATAGTCTTGTCAAGCAGACAAAAGCATGAACATAATGAGTAGGAAGACTATTTGCATGGATTAAAAAAATATAGTTATCACTTTTTGTTATCACTGTATCACTGTACTCACATTTGTTGCCTGTTTTTGTTTTTTAAATAATGGCCATATGTTGAGTTTTTTTTTTGTTGGACATTAAATCTTAACCGATTAGGGCTACACAGGGGCGTAGCAGCCAATTTAAAAGTGGGGGGGGACCATATAGTGATGTGACCCAAGGGTGTTCATATAGTATAATCAAGTCTAAATATAAGAGAAATAAGCACTTTAATTTACAGCACCAAAGTATTGAACGAGCACTGAATTCAGCAAAACGTGACGAGGTACACAGAACGTCTCGGTTACGTATTGTAACCCTCATTCCCTGAAGAAGGGAACGGAGACGTCACGTCGGTGACCGACGGATAGGAATCTCGCTTCGATATGCCAAAACAACTCTGCGTGTATGCAAACACGCCAATGATTTTCATTGGCATACTTTGATTAGGATCAGCTGAACCCATAAGTAGTATAAGTAGGTCAGCCGATCTAGCGTTTTAAATAGGTCTTCGCTGAGGAGCCGAGTCGGTGTTACGGCCCCTAGCGGCGGTGATGTCTCCTTTCCCTTCTTCAGGGAATGAGGGTTACAATACATAACCGAGACGTTCCCTTTCAGTCGGTCACTTCGACGTCACGTAGCCAGGCCGTGGTCTCAGAATTACCTGAGAATCCTCGGGCCCAAACTCGAGGCACGAATCGTCGACCGAATATGCCTGCAGGTCCCCTACCCTCTTGATGGAGGCCAGAGCGAGCAGGAGGAAAGTTCTCAGTGATAAAAACCTCAACTCGACTGCTGGCAAAGGCTCAAAGGGATCCTCTCTTAATGCTCTCAGCACAAGAGAGAGATCCCAAGAGGGTATAGTAGAAAGCCAAGGAGGATTCAACCTCCTAGCCCCCCTAAGGAACCCGATGACATGCTTACCCAGAGACCTGTCATTGACAAGGTCATGGTTTGCAGTGATAGCAGCCACATAAACTTTAAGAGTGGAGGGAGACAGCCTTCGCTCCAACCCTTGATGCAGAAAGAGAAGCACAAATCTGATCTGGCATGTTCGGGGGTCTTCTCGTCGATAAGAGCACCAATCGATGAACAGGTTCCATTTCAACACGTAGGCAGCTCTAGTAGAAGGTGCTCTAGCACAAGAAATAGTGTCAACTACCCCTTGAGGTAGGCCACTTAGAACCTCCGCGTCCCATCCAGGGTCCAGACGTGGAGTTTCCACAAATCTGGGCGTGGGTGCCACAGGGTGCCCCGTCTCTGAGTCAGTAGATCCTTCCTCAGAGGAATCGGCCAAGGAGGGGCTGTCACGAGGAGCATGAGTTCTGGGAACCAGGTTCTGGTGGGCCAATAGGGGGCTACCAGCAGGACCTGCTCCTCATCTTCCCTGACCTTGCACAGAAATTGTGTGAGGAGGCTCACTGGGGGAAACGCATATTTGCGCAGCCCCTGAGGCCAGCTGTTAGCCGAACTGCTCCCAAATCAACTGGACCATCAGGGGATGGAGTCTCCATTCTCCAAGGAGCACTTGTGCTTGAGACAGCTCGTCTGCCATCTGGTTATAAACACCTGGAATGTGAATGGCGCAAAGCGACCTCAGATGCTTCTGACTCCATAAGACGAGGTGGTGGGCGAGCTGTGACATACGACGGGAGCGTAGACCACCTTGATGGTTGATGTACGCAACTGTTGATGTGTTGTCCGTATGGACCAGAACGTGACGGCCCTGTAGGTGCACTTTGAGGCGACCCAGAGCTAGACGAACTGCTAGCAACTCGAGGCAATTGATGTGCCAATGCAGATGATGTTCTGTCCAAACCCCTGAGACTGCATGCCCGTTGTACCTGGTGCCCCACGCTGTGGTGGAGGCATCTGTGAATACCACAGCATGCCTGAAGACCTGTTCTAAGGGCACTCCTGTTCGAAGAAACATTAGGTCTGACCACTGGGAAAAGGCAAGGCGACAAGCTGGAGCCACTTGGACTTGGAGCGAGCCACTCTTCCCACTCGATCGTGAAGCCAATGCTGAATCGGTCTCATATGGAGCAGCCCCAGAGGGATTACCGCTAAAGCCGCTGCCATTTGCCCCAGGAGCCTCTGAAACTGTTTCTGTTTGAAACCTCTGTTTCAGTGGGACCACCTTCCTGTTCGTATTCAAGCAGGTCAGCAGAGACTGAGCACGTTCCTCTGTGAGGTGCGCTGTCTGAGCGACCGAGTCCATTTTCATCCCGAGAAAAGAGATCCTCTGCACCGGACAGAGTTTGCTCTTATCCCAGTTGACCCGAAGACCCAACAGGCTGAGGTGTTGTAACACCAAGTCCCTGTGTTCGCATAACTGAGCTCTGGACTGTGCTAGTATCAGCCAGTCGTCGAGGTAGTTGAGAATACAAACCCCTTTCTCCTTCAGAGGAGTCAGGGCTGCCTCGGCCACTTTGGTAAACACATGGGGTGACAGAAAGGCAGGACGCAGTACTGATATGCCTGACCTTCGAACGTGAACCTCAGGAACGGCCTGTGTCGCGGAAGGATTGAGACATGAAAGTACGCATCCTTTAGGTTGATTGCTGCAAACCAATCCTGGGGACGGATGCATTCGAAAATGCGTTTTGGTGTCAACATCTTGAATAGAAGCCTGTGAAGAGCTCGATTCAACAGATCCAGGAGATCTCGACTCGCAGATCCAGGATCAGTCGTAACCCACCACCTTTCTTGGGCACTATGAAGTACGGGCTGTAAAACCCTGTCTTCATATCCGTTGGAGGGACCGGCTCTATTGCTTTCTTCATCAGAAGAGTAGCAATCTCTGCTCGCAGGACAGGGGTATTGTCTGAATTCCCCATCGTGAAGCGAACACCCCTGAACCTGGGAGGCAAACTGAATCGCATAACCGAGCCGAATGGTGCGGATGAGCCATCAAGATGGTCTGAGCCCAGTCCAGGCATCTAAGAACCGAGAAAGAGGCACCATCGAGACCACCGGGGTGCCGGAGGTAGGGGTAGCGAGGGGGAACGCAGGGGTCCTGTCCGAGTGTCTCTAAGCCTGTTCAGAGGGAGGCCTGCATGTGTGTGTTTGCAAGTTACCTGCGTTCTGGCAGAAGTGAGGCCGAAAGACCATTGGTTTATCCTCCTCTGACTGCTGCCTGAAATGAGAGGACAGTGAGTGTGTAACAAAAGCTCTTTTACAGGCCTGTCCACAACACCTCGTCCACTCAGGAAATTGCTCTTTTGTCGAGGTTTTGGGTACCACAAGCCCTGAGGCTAGTGGCTGTCTGCGAGCAGATGAAGAAGTTTCCATCCGGCCCTCCTCCTCCGGAGGGAGTGGTGTTGCAATCTCCTGAAGAGCAACTCCTTCCATCCCTGGGCTCCTTCAGTGCCTTGGCCTGATGAACTTGCAACAACGCCATGGCGTGTACGGATGACGCAGCGTCTCCTCAAGCTTTGTAAGCATCATCGATCAGAGTCGACGAATGCTTAAAGGCCCGAGAGGGGAGCGATGGATTACCCTGCCAGGAAGTAGAAGCCTGAGGACACAGTTGCATCGCAACAAACCTCTCCACCTGGGGGCCCCCCGTGTAGCCCCGGGCTGCGCCACTGTCAAGGGTGGTGAAGGAGGACGAGCCGCTCGACCGCTTCCTGGCAGAGAAAGGCACCGGAGTGGGCCCCTGCGCACCGGCACGGGCCACACCCAAGTACCAATCATCCAGCCTTGAGGGTTCAGGACGTTGTGAAGGGGTTCCACTCAATCCCGACCCCCCTAGCGACCCGGGCAAGCATAGCAATCAGCTCAGGATCAGTATCCGGAACAATTGAGTGCCCATCGGACGCCGCTCCGCAACTGGATTCCTCATCTCCTGATCCGTACTCTCCTCCGGCTATGTAATTGAGCCTTGTCCGTAGCTCCAAGATGGTCATCTTCCCACAAGAGGAACATGAACCATCCACGAACGCTGCCCAGGCATGTTTGACTTTTGATATTCTAGGTAGAGCCCTGCATTTAGGCCCGGGCCCGACGGGGCCATTCAGGGCTTTATAATTAATTAACAAGATTTTAAAATCTATACAATGTTTGATAGGGAGCCAGTGCAGTGTTGACAGAACCCTGCTAATATGCTCATACTTCCTGGTTCTAGTAAGGACTCTAGCTGCTGCATTTTGAACCAGCTGTAGTCTATTTATCAAGCGTGCAGAACAACCACCCAATAAAGCATTACCATAATCTAATCTTGAGGTCATAAACGCATGAATTAACATTTCTGCATTTGAGGTTGAGAGCATAGGACGCAATTGAGATATTTTCTTAAAAAGTAAACGGCCCTAGTACTGAGCCCTGAGGTACTCCATACTGCACTTGTGATCTATATGAAACGTCCTCATTCACTGCTACAAACTGATAGCGGTCAGATAAGTCTAATTTGAACCATGCTAAAATACTTCCACTAATGCCAACAGAGTTTTCTAGTCTATTCAAGAGAATGTTGTGGTCAATAGTGTTGAATATACCATATTCATTCATAACCATATACTAATAATAAGTTGGTCTAAATATTGTTATCTAACATTAATGCTGATTATTTAGCTAACAAGCTTGCTAGTGCAAATTTAGTCATTTTTAGATAATGTGCAAATATTTTTTATATATAACATCTGAGGGGAAAAAGAAAGGATTTGATATTCAGGTAACTACAGTAATTAACGGTTGTGTGTATAAGTGGGAAGTAATGCCCTCTGGATGCTTTGGCCAGGAGTGGCCAAAAAAAAAAAAGAAAATATAATATTTTCGTTCAAATGTTTATCCTAACTTATTCTCATATCATATATAACGTTCTGTGACGTTCTGCAAAACAATAGCCTACGCTTCAAAACACTT
>JAUMHR010000150.1:65174-83835 GCA_032361145.1 Enteromius fasciolatus | reverse complement strand
GTGCAAGCCCATAATGGGGCCCACATTTGCCGCCCATGAAGCCCTCATCTGGGCCCCACGTGTCATTGCTGGCTGGGAGCTGTTAACTGGTAAAGCCCAATGGGCTGTTGATAATTATGACAAAGTGAAGAAAGAAATCCTATCCCACATGGGGCTGTGCCCTATTTGTGCTGCTCAATATTTCTTTGACTGGGAATATAAAGTCCGGTTGCCAGCCCGTGTCCGGACCGCTGAATTACTGAGGCTCGCTCAGCATTGGTTGCTGGAGGGGAACCCTACAGCTGAGCTGGTGGTGAAGCGCATTGTCGTGGATTGACTGCTGTGAGCGCTCCCCCGAAACTCTCACCAGGCTGTGGGAATGCGGAACCCCAAGATGGTTTATGAGCTCGTGGAGGCCATTGAGCTGATTGATGCTGCCTACCACTGGGAGGCTGGGGAGAGAGCGCCGCCGTTCCCCCGGAGGGTGGTCTAGGAGTAACAAATGCCAGAGGGCACCCCATGACCAGTAGGCAGACTGGCGGCTCCCTCTCCATGTGATTAATTCATGCCAACGAATATCCCCATTCCAACCGCCTGGACATGGCAAGCACCGTGATTTACCTGTTGGGGCGCCATTCAGGTTCAGATTGGGAAGCCATGCTTGACTCCAAGACCTCACTGCTCATTACCTGTGTACACGGTGACACACAATAAGTACCTACCCGCAGGGTGACCATTTTAGTGGCCACCGGCGCCTGGCAGGTTGAGGTGGGATTGATGAAGGATCTTCCGGTGCCAGTTCTGCTGGGAAGGGACTGGCCAGGGTTCAACCACCTACTCACCTCCGTGGTGCAATCTTCCCGCCCCAGAGGGAGCCCCCGAAGACGCCAGTGGGAGAGATGTCCCCCTCCCAAAATACTAACCTTTTCAATGATGTTTTCCAGAAGGTGATAGGAGGGGGCTCTTTTGCAAAAGAACAACGTGAGGACGACAGACTGAAGCACTGCTGGACCCAAGTCCGGGTCATTGAGGGCAAGGTCAATCAGCCTGGTCTCCATCCTCTTTTGCACTTCGTTGCAAAGAACGGTCTGCTCTACTGTGTTGCACAGCGACAGGGGGAGGAAAAGATGTTGAATATTTGAATATGAATATGAATATTTCCCAAATCCAAAATGGAAGCTTTGGTGGGCAGTCAACACCACCCAGAGGGTTCAGGACCATTTTCTCTGCCCGAGATTGGACGCCAAGGTGAAGGTTTTGGCAAGCTTGTCCAACCTGCAAAAAGACGTCGCACACGGAACATTGGCTAAACGTCTGATGCTGAATGAAACGAACTGTGATTGGTTGTTTGACATGTCAGTCAAAGGGCCTTATAGGCGGGCCTTGGCCAAAGAAAGCTGCTATGAATTCCAGACCTTCAGCAGTCAGTCTGAAGTTCTGGCTATGCGAGACTACTTTATCCCTAACTTCTCCTTCTTTGTCACCCATCTGACAGATCTGACCAGGAAGGGGCAGCCAGAGAGGATGAACTGGATGCAGAGGAGGCCTTGTAACGGATCAAGACGGCCCTCACCTCTGAGCCAGTTCTTCGGGCCCTGGAATTTAGCCACCCAGGTGGGCTTCTCCGCCGCCTGCACCACCCTGGCGGGCGTCCCCATCGGCTCCAAAGCTTGGAGCGTCTGGTAGCCTCTCCTTAAGGGAGGGGTTATGTCATCCCAGCTGAAATGTCTGTCTCCGTCTTTTCATTCTGTTACCGGACTCAATATCCCAGTATGCACCTCTCCCCTCACAGCTGTTTGTCATCATGTACTAATCATCCCATCACAGCAGTTTGTCATTATCCCCTGTATATACTGTATACCAGCCTGTTTGTCTTACCCCTTTGCGAAGTTTTGTGATCCTGTATCCAATCCTAAGTATTGTTTTCCGTGTTTTTCCCTGTGTTTGATCAGAGTTGTCTCCTTGTTTTTCATATGATTGCCACCCGCCTTTCTGACCCATTGCCTGTGTATCTCGACTTTGTCTCTTGCCTCATCTTTATAACCCTGTTTGCCATTGTTCTGACCCTGTTTTGCCTTCACTGTGATTCTCAGCTTTCCTTCTGTATAATTTTAATCAACTAATTCAAAATATTCCTCAAAGCTATCATATATAATGTCTGATTTTAGTCTGAAAATAGCAAGGAGCCATAAGGACCACTGTTACAATACTTATATTGTGCTTTTGAGAGTTTTGGAGCCACAGATATTTATAAACAAATAATATGGATAGTTTAATCATAGCATTTAAACAGCCTAAAAGAAAGAGGGAAACAAAAAAAAAACTGATGAATGATGTTTTTAAAAAAATGTTGATGTTTTGGGCATTAAGAGGGAAAGAGCAATAGTTTTTTAACCCCAACACAACTTATACTGGGCAGAGGCCTCTGCTTAGAGATTTGCCAACACTTGAGTAAACAACATAAACGTTATAGTTTGACCTCTTACGTTTATTGAATTTTAAAGGAAGTGTGGTAAGGCTTTACTCTCCAACAAGGTACATGCATCTTTATTATTGGTGCTGGACAAGGTCTGTGCACTTCTGTACACACTGGATGTATACTTCAAGACTGTCTTTTGGACACTGCAGACTGAGGGTGACAAAAAGACAAAGTTTTGTACTAGGCCTTTCTGTGCTTTTATGCATGAATATAAAGTCACATTAAATCTCTCTCTCTCTCTCTCTCTCACACACACACACACACACACACACACACGCACGCACACACACACAAAACCCAGCTTGTTTAAAGACTCCTCTGTTTCATCATTTAGACCGCTAGCAAACACTGTGAGTACCTGTTTAAATAAGTAAAAGTAATGTATTAGCGTGCGCTAGTAGGCTTGTAACTCGCTTCGGACCAAGACACACAGAATGATTGCGCTCGTGCTGATGAGTAATTACGTGGCGATCAGGCTGTGAGCATGCGCACTGTCTTCAGCACCACGGCGAGCGTGGACTGCAAGCGCCTCACACTTCAGTTCGCGCGTGTATGTGTGAAGATTCAACCGGTGGCTTTTCATTTCTGACTCCACTCGTGTCGCGACTTGGCTTCACATCACGCAAGAACTTCACCGTGTCGAATAAATCCTGACAGGAAATTTTAGAAGCAACAACAACACTCAGAGATATTTCCACGTTACAGAAAGCCGGGTTTGTCCGTTAGAGTGGGATGCCGTCCGTGAGATGATGTTTCTCTGTGGGGGGATTGCGCTTTAGAAGCTCCACAATCCAGAAGGATGCTGGTGGGAAATGCCTGTCGACAGAGAGGACGAGATTTGTCAAAAAGCACTAGAACTCTTATCGGATCTTTGTTCTAAGGGGGAGGTTCAGAACGAAAACTGTTTGGATTTCATTTATTATTTCCGAGACCTTGCCAGGCCGAGGTATTCGGACTCAGGTAGGCGACACTCCTGCACAAAACGGTTGCATGCGTTTATTTTCTCGAAAGGATCATGAACTAGATGAATACATTGAAGTACCATCGCAACTTCATATATTTCTTTTCAGGTAGTGTGATCTTTGTCATTTGATTCAGTATTGACTTGTTGCTGAACAATTTATTTCATTTTAACCTCGATGTCATCACGTTGGATGAATATCTACTGTAGATTTACTGAGATACTCGTCGTGATATTCGGTGTCGATTCAGATAGACTCAAATAGGCTACTTTTGCCAGAGAGAAAAAAAATGTAATATCAGAAATCTAATGTAACTAGTGTAACAGCTATTATAATTTTACACCAATTTACACCAACAAGATTCTATGCAGCAGGGCCATAATTATTTTTTTTTCAAGAACCCTAAAGTTTATAATTAAAGTAAATTACAATCAATGAATCAATGTTAGTAGACAACATGCATCAAAACAGAAATAAATATAAAATAAGGTGGTTGCAAGATATCTTATTAAAATGCACACTCTTAATGTCATGCCTGACCCATCATTCTCTTACATTTCGACCACATTTCATCATCATTAACTTTTTTTTCTTGATGTAGCTGGATCACATTGTCCATGATGACAATTGCTGCATTTGTTTTACTGCAAATATGGCATCTGTTACTTCTCATATATGCTGTGTGGATAAACTTAGATTGAGACAATACAAAATCCATTCCAACAGCACAGGCCAAAAGTACAGTATTGGAATCTCACTGCTTAGATTTAAATGCTACAGCACCTGCTGAGCAAGAGGGCAGGAGTCTTTTGTGCTACACTGAGGTGTACCAAGGGGATTTGGTAACCGGCGTTTAATCTACCACCCACCAGTAATGTTTTTTTTTTTTCTTCTTTTCTTTTTTTTTCACATAAGAGCTTTTATAACGATTCCTCTTAATGTCTGATGCAAGCTTCGTTTATAGCACAAAACAACCAAATTTCAGGATGAGGTCGGCCTCTTTATAAGATACAGCTTTGCCATAGGTCATGAAATTTTGGAAACATGTCTAAACTGCATGACTATACACAGAGCCAAAATGTGAACCCCTCCCCCAACAGCTTAAGAATCATAGAAGTTATATCGGTATCTCTCTCGCACTCTCATACACCAATCCCCTGGCTGCATTGACAGCTGTTCATGGTTGGTTTTGTCAGTTTATTAAGAGCCAATAGCCTGCACCTTCCCCCAAATTCCACAGTAGTGTAGCAATAAAAGGTTACAGCTGGGACGTGTCATTTAATATTGATTGAATGGCATAAAAAAGGGAAAAGTATGAGTTTGGCAAAAATGTCTTTTTATTTATTTATTTATTTATGTATTTATTATCTGAAGATAAGTTGAAGTGGTTTATTAATTATGAGCATACAAGGTGAGAATCCAAAGCTTTTACAGAAATAAACCCCTTATTCAGGGGGAGTGTCTCTATATGGTATTACTGCAAAGCTCCGAAAGAGCATGAAATATTTGCAAACAAATTCACTGCAGTTTCCAGCTGAAATTAGCACTATTAACATTATTCTTATTACACAAATTATTATTAGAAGGGAAGACTTATCCAACCTAGGCTCATTGGAAATATGTGCCTCTTCATACATTTCTGCAAAACTGTAAAGACGTACCTACACATACAAAACGTTGCCGTTTCCAGTTGAAATTAACACTAGAGCCAGTAAAACTCCCACAACTATTATTTCTAGTACCTTTACCAACCTAAAACAAACATACCATGGTTACATATTAAACATGTCTTTTAGCGCCACTCTTGGACATTTCACTTTGAAACTGCAGCGAAATGTACAGTAAGGTACATACATATGAGGTTGCAGAAATGTATTTAGAGGCACATATTTCCAATGAACATGGGTTGCTTACAATAGGGAGCTGCTTGAATCTGATTAGTTGATTAATGTGCAATTGTTTTCCAGAAACTTTTACCATGGTGCACGATTTGTAAACTACTAAATTTGGACATTTGCATCAATCAGTACCATATGTATGGGTTTTCTGACATAATAAACTTGATAAAGCTCATCTGGTTCTTGGAACTTAGGATAGCACTTGGATGCTTCAGTTTGCTTTTGTTAACACTATTGGACATGAATGATACCTCAAAATATGCAGGTGTACTATATATTATTATTATTATTATTATATTTAAAAAAAAACAACTTTTTTTTGTCCCCATCACTTTTTAAAAATCTTGCAGAAATTATGTACAAAGCATCTACAAATAAATTTAATTCATTTATTCATACATATACAAATTACCATTTTGTTCTGTTGTCCAACAGTTAGCTGATATATTATCTGACCCAGTGACACAGTACTGTACAACCCCTGCCACATGTGGGTGTGATTTGAGTAACCAAACAAATAGCAAGTTGCTTCAGTAAAATTTCCTAGAATTATTTTTTATGTTTATTTTCGTATTTGCTTAAAGGTCAGTATAGTGCAGGGAAGACAGTGGGAGAGAGAAAAGAGTACTGGGATCATGACCCTAACCAGACAGCTATTAAATGCCCCCTCAGCATGTCCAAGCTCTGGCAAGATACTCAGGTTCGTATTTGACAAACCATTGTTTTGCAGTGCTAGATGGTTCCCTTAGTATTTTCAGCAGAAATCAAACATTAATGAAGACTGTTCTCCCGAATGCTTTGGATTTGATTGAATAAGTAAATCAACACATTTGACCAGTCATATGCTCAAGAGTGTTTTTGCGCTGTGGGATATCAGGACATTCAGACCAAGTGGTTGTGTAAACTGTAATTAAATAATCAGCAGCATGAAGCCGGAGTGAAAAGAAAAGAAGCAAAACAATCATTATCCAGTGTCTCACTGTGTGTCGGAATGGCTGCCTTTCTGTGAAGCCATGGTAACATTGTTATTCCTTTTGGAGGACAGATGATCAAATGATTTTATAAGAATATGCTTGATTACACAAGGGGCAATATTGAGTACCAAGAGCAGTGTCTGTATGATTTTGCAATCATGCAGCATTTTCAGAGCCCTTCTTATGAAAGTGCTTTATAGGGATAATCAGCATTTGGGGTTCTTCAGAGCAGTTTTTGGTTCAGAGAAAGCGCTGCAGCCTGATAAACCACAGCCTGGTCTTTTGTTGCTTTATTAAACTCTTACTGGAAATCACATTTCATGTTCAACAGGCCTTAGCGTGTCACAAAATACTAAGGATGAATGACCACCTAGTACTTTTAAATGTTGTTATTACACCTTTTAGGGGTCTTGGAGCATTACTTTCATGTTCCCTAGAATCTCGTTGAAATGCCTCTCTGGTAAATCTCACAAGAGGGAAATGCAATTTGAGCATTGCTGAATGGATAATGATGCTTATTAGAGCTTTTTAAGCAACCTGGGGCCAGTTGCATAAACTTAGCCTTCATGTTAAGACGGTGTCTTAAGAGCTAGTCTGACCAACTAGCAGTTAGCCAAGAGTAATTGGTTTTATTTTTTGGATTAAACTGAGACTAATCTACATTTTTATGTAACTGAATTAAAAACAAACTGACTAGTCTTATAGAAAAATTTAGCTGACTAACTTTTAAGACTAGTCTTAACCTTTTATGCAACCGGCCCCTGGTCTCAAACTGAACCATTTTAGAAAAACCCTTTTTGGAGCTTCTTAGACAACCGGCATATTCACCATATATAGGCTATTATATATGATATAATTTCAATCAAATTTTCTTTTTTTGTCTTCAATGTATAGAAATTGTTGCTAACATTTATCTTTAAAAATGACTCTAAATTTCAAATTTTTTGCACATCGGTTAACAAAAATGCTTAACTTCTTTAATTTAATATGGTTGAATCCTCAGTATTTACTATGTATTTGCACAATGTTAACACAAATGCATTCATACAGGCAGCTGCAGCACAGTGGGAATCTCTACTGCAAGGCTCTTTGAAGCTCTTTGTGTGTTGGAATGTTTCTATGGTTTACTAGATATGAGCCATTGTGGAGCTTTCACTTTGAAGTGTAACTGACACACTCAGTGGACTGAAATGAGTTGTGCTGCTTTAGAGGACTCTGCTCAAAGACAGCCCAAATCAAATAGTGTTTGGCAGCTGCTGTCTCTGCTGAATGCTGCTGAGATGTGGAGTACAAAAGAAGAGGAAGGAGTGAAAAGTCAGTCCATTAAATAGTCCAGTTGTAGTTGACAATCCGAGTAACTGTGGGTTTATAGTGTACGGTTTTAATTTAGCTGAAGAAAGGGTTGACGTATATCTACAGGTTTTTGTGTTCAGATTAAAATGATACTCCAGTAACTATGCAGGAAGTACGCAGATACAGTAGTTCCTCAATGCATAGTGAATGATTACTAAATTCGATCATTTAATTACCAGTTAATTACTAATTACATAATTAACATGTTTCTGAGATGTATGCAGATTATGAGGCATTGCTGACACACAGTAATATACTGCTTTCTTGTTAGATTTTGGTAAACAATTGTTTTATTCAGTATTTTATTTTAGGCACAAAATCATATTTAAACGTTTGTCACATTTAACATTAAAATGCTTTGAAATTATAGCATACTGTAACACTAAGGGGAAAATATGGTAATTCATGATCTGTTTCTCTGAGACCTGGCTGTGCATTATAAACTGTGATAAAGATAGTTTGTTGTTTGGAATTACATTTTATTTTTGTTATAAATCCATTGTGTAATAGGATAAGATCATTAGTTAATAACATATTGTTTTCATGATTTGTAATTTCAGTAGATACTTTCCTTTCCACCACAATAATTCTAAACCAGTATTAAGAAAGCTGTACCCAGGTATTTCAGTCAACTGTTCATCACAGAAAGCGATTGTGTCTGAATACTAATTGTCCTGTTTAAAGGTCCTGGTATTGAGATGCATTTTGGTCGATCTAATCACAAGTAGACACATTCCAGTTTATATCTTTAACTTCTGTATTGATTTATTTTGAGGAAAGGCTCTGCGGGCTAGTGTATGTGAGTTATTCTAATATTTTATCTAATATCTAATATTTTGAATTTACATACGAGTCAAACTGGTTTGTTTATTTATTTATTTTCAAAGCTACTGTAAACATAAAAATCCGTAAAATTTACGTTGAAAAACTGGCAGCTGGGGTTGCCGGAATTCTACCGTAAAAAATATGGTAACAGCATTTTTGGTTTACAGTTTTAAGTTAAATTTACAGTCAAATGCCATAGTTTTATTAACTGATATATGTTATTATACCAATCTATTAAAGTACACAAATCTGTTTTGTACCTTTGAAATACACTGATAAGCACCAAATGCAGGCGGTGATGAGAAAGTCACGTGATGAACCAAAGCTCATCACAAGCAGCTTTTAAAAAATGACGTATATAGAAGGTGCTCAGTGTCATTCACACAAACATTAAACACCATCATGGTAAAACTCATTAAATGGAAATATGCAATAAACATTCATTTAACAACATTATATGTAACATACAACCCTAATAAACATAACCAATAAGAAAAATTATGAAGAATTATAGCGATTTAAAAAAAAAAAAAAACTTGAAATGCAATGCAGGAAATTCTGAGTAGGTCAATTTACGTTCTTTCCCTGTAAATGTTACGGTGGGAGGTTGGGAGGGAGTGTCCAACCCTCACCACCGAGGGGTTAAAATCCCTAGGGCTTGGAGCCCGCCGAGCTCTCAGCCCTCTCGTATAAAAAACGTATTATTATTATTTTTTTTGTTTTTATGGGACATATACATTATCAATTGTAATTTAATTTAAGTCTAAATTAATATTCTGATAGGAAATGAACATCATTATGGCTGTTAGAGTGTATTTGTTTGACCACACCAGATGTATTTGACCAGATGTGTTTATAAATACCTCTGTAAGCACTCAAAAAATGGACAACCTCAGAATGTTTTAAACCCTGTTTACAACTGTATTTAGTGATGTCCACTTGTGATCAGATTGATAAACATGCACCTTAAAACCTGACCTAAGGGCCAAAGACTTTGAAACATGATCTAAAAGAATTTATTTATCCTCAGGCCATACATGGTGGAGATAAGCAGTAGTTGGTTTTGGTAATAAAAAAAAAAAGTTTCACAAAAAGCATGGTCCTTGGCGATTCATAAATAGAAAAAAAAAAAATCTATCATCACTTTGCAATACATAAAGGTGACATAAATTGTACTGTGGTTCCTAAAGATATATTGAGGTCTTATGAAGTGAAATGACTGGTTTGTGAAAGAAACTGTACATTAATTACGCCATTATTTATTACGCCATTATTAACTTAAATTTAAATTAAATTAAATTTTCTGTGGGGTGGCCAGGATGATTATGTGATCATTTCGGGGGTGGCCAAGTTAACAAACTATAACATTCTTTTAAACTAACACATTTTGTTTGATTTAACTTATTTGCAGGAGTTATCTATCACCAATAGATATGCTAGTCAATTATCCTGTTACCAAAACTATCAACAAATTATTCAAAAAGTAGTCAGACTTTAGTTGGAATGACGAATGTGACATCGTTTTATTTTTTTCTCTTTTTTTTGCCTCATGTAGCTTACTAAACAGTTTAATTACGAAACGAAAAGTTTTCAAATTCCCGCCAGTGGTATTGGACTCCTCTCCGCTCCACTCCACTCCAATCATAGAAATATATCCGCTCCACCGGGCTCCACTCAATTGGCACATTTACGAGGATGTCACGGCAGTAGAGGCGGCGCACTATAACGACACGTGAATAATCTCGACCACTCTAAAGCGGTACTAAACTGCAGTGGAAGCGCAAACCGAGACGAACCGAGCCGTGTCGTACCACGCAGTGGAAAATGACAGTAAAAGAACTCCACTAGCTGTACCAGGATGTGCGCACACAAAAGTGTCCGGCACTGCTGTGGCAGTACAAAAAAGGTTCTGCGTCGTGCGGGTGGTTCCATGGATGGCTGTGGTCAGACCAGGGGGTGCCAATAGGGTCACGCCCCCCAACCCCTCCAAACGCCCCCAACCCCACCCCCCCGGCCACCCGCTGCCTCCGCGTGTGCTTGAACCTGAGGCAAATGGTTTCTAGAGGTAGCCTACACTTATCTTAATGATTTCAAACATTACAATTCAGTCTACAATAATGAATCCATGGATTCTAAAAACTAGTCATGACTTTTCACTTTACATTTACCGTTTAATTGGCATAAGATTTAGTCTCAAAAAACTGCACTATGTTAGTCTTACAACTAGTACATTCAGCTGGTGCAACCGACCCCTAGTGTGCAAGCTTCCTGTTGCATAATGACATATGCGTGGGGGAAAACTCACAAGTGAACTGACGCTGTGTTGGACGGGGTGGATAAATTAACACCAAATTTTCATTTTTGGTGATCTATCTGGTTAAATACTCAGTATTGCCTAATATCTAAGCTTTAAATACTGGATTAGCCAGTCACCTTTTAATGGGAATCATGCAGACACATTTTCTGAAACATTCGGAACCCGTGATCAGATTTCCCAGGATCCTCATGTACCTTACACTCCAACTTACTAATAAATGTGGACCAAGAAGCAAGAGACCCTTTAAAGTCTTTTACTGAATGCCACTGGTGTACATTTAACATGACCAGAGCGGAACTGTATCTCAGAGCAGGAGACTCACAGCAGCAGTGGGCAAGTAAAGGTGTGATCACACTATCCGTTGGCTCTGGTCCAAAAGGCATGTTTGAACTTGCACTAGATCAAAGACTCTTATTAACTTACACTGACAGAATATTTAGCATTCAAAAAGTAACCAACAGCCATGCCATTATTGTAGAGTGTGTGTATGCTTAAATCCATAGCATTTCTCATATTTATAAAAACTGTCTTTGACGTAGAAGAGCGCTTAGCGTTATGTCAGGTTTGAGCAGACATACACACTTTTTATTGTCTGAGTATCGCATGTTTTTGAAAATGTTGCTTACTGTTCTAAATTATTACGATTGGGGATATTTCACATGTTAATGTCATTAATTTAGGAGTCATTTACAACCCTTAATTTGTGTGCAAGTTCATGATCATTTGTGATTCATAGATTTCACAGCTGAAAGAGACAGGTACACACAATTCTGTTTGTACATTCATTCTGTGAATTGCAAATATGCATATGCTAAATAATAATTTACAAAGTAATGTTGCTGTCATACATTTATCAACCTAGGCTCATTGGAAATTTGTCCCTCTTCATTAATTTCTGCAAAACTGAAAACAAAAAAAAAAACATATGAATCGCTGCAGTGTGCAGTTGAAATGAACACTAGATTCAGTAAAACTTTTCACACAAAAGGATTTACATGTACATTTTTGATTAATAAAGTCTAATTTTCCACACAATTAGTTGCAGAATGTTATGTTGCGACTTCAAAACGTTTTAACATCTTGCACAATTTGAAAACTGATAGGTGATACGATTTGAACGTTGTCATCACGTATACAGCTTCCTTCAATAGAGTTTTCAAATTTAGTAGGTTTACTCGGTAGTTCACGTGATATGGCATTGCACTTAGGTGGTGAAAAGCACTGGTTTGAATCCTTTGTAAAACAGTTTGATAAAAAATCTTACTGTAAATAAACATAAGGAATTTGTTATGATCAGCTGGATGTTCCAGTCCAGACTATATGGCATTCCAGTCCCCTATTGTTCTGTGTCTGTGTTTTTCCACTCCATGTATGAACTGTCACCTGTGTACTCCAACCACCTCATGTGTCTCCATGGGAACTAATATGTTGTCTCCGCCCACCTTGTCTATTGTCATGGCCACTGATGTAACTCCACCCACTAACCTAGTTCTCACTTGCATTTACAATCTGCATCAGCGAATACGTTTTACTTTTGCATTTGTTAACACTAATGGGTTAGGGTTAGGTTTGGGTTTGGTGTAGGGGATATTTCCAACATGATTAATCTTTAGCAACTCTCACTGGATATTTGAATTTTGAACAGTCACAAAAACGTACCTCAAGCAGCATTATAAAAACACTGCAATACGTACCTGTACCAACATAATACAAATGTGCCACAGTTACGTATTAAACTTGTGCTTCTCTCGACATTTCACTTTGAAACTGCAGTGAAACGTGCAGTAAGGTACATAATTGCAGGGCTGCAGAAATGTATGTAGAGGCACGTATTTCCAGTCTGGGTTGATGTTTACAGCTCTTTTTTTTTTTCTTTTGGGTGATACACAAGATTCTTTCTGTCTTTTTCCTACTCTATTCTACCCTATTTTGTCTTATGACCAACGTTTTTTGTTTGTTTTCTCTGTGAAATACTTCTGTTGTTTACTCTCAATAAATGAACAGCTTTTTTTAGATTGTGTCAAGGCATTGTGAACTCTACTCTTATTAGAGTAGAGTGGAACAACACAATCATAAAGAACTCAGGTATGAGGCTATAGAGAAAAAAACATTTGAGCGGATTGACATCCCTACATTTTCTGGTTAAACGATTAAGGGGGCTTGCTTGTCCAATGGGTAGTCCCATCTCACCATGGTCAGCTTTTGGCTACACCACTGAGGAGCTTAATTTAAACCTATCCTAAACCTAAATTTTGTCTATCCTAATAAAACATGTCTCCTGCTTTGAGTGAACTGTGTGATGGCTCCCTTTTTACTGCTTACTCTTAATTAACTTAAGTTCCTGATTTTAATTAAAGTTAATGGATTCGTTAGAGGGACTAGTGGTTGGGGCCAATCATCACAGTGACAATACCCAATGCTTCAAACAGCAGTGGCTTAGAACCAACATTCAGTTAGATGTCTTGGGAATACAATGTTTTCAGTAGGGGCTATATTAATGAAGGAAGCTAGGTAAGCAATATGTGGAAATTGGAACAGGAAACTGTACAACATGAAAATAATTGGTTATGAAAGTAAAGCAGGTGCCAGATATTTAAAAGAAGAAACTACTATAGTGTCTATATGAGATGTATGAGTATAAGGTAGCCAATTACATCAGACTGGAGCTTTACCCTCATAAAATAATATTTGATTATGAGTGGCTGCCTAAAAGTGAATTTCTCCCATTGTCTTTTTTTTAGCCTTTGATTTTTGTATATGATAATATGAAAATAAGTAAATTTAATTAATGAAAAAAAAGATAAAATAACAAGATTTTTTTCTTTTTCTGCTTCTCAAATTCTTTGATTTTAAAGCCTCTTTTGCAGTAAGCATTTATCTTATTAGATTACCTCTGATATATTTGATTCGCAGAACCCTTCAGTATAGATTGACTGAAATGCAACACCAACAGTGTGAACATGCCTTGTGATATAATTTACAGTTTTATTTGCTAAAGTATTAAAACACTCCAACATAATGCATTATATATTGATTACTTCTAGGGCATTGTTAAAATAGTTATGCAATTTGCCACTTAGAAACTGCAGCAAAATACGCCTGTTTAGACTAATTTATAACAGTGACAACTGCATTCTACAACCAAATACTTCTTTGGAAAAGGCTTGCTAATGACAGTTCATTCAATTTGACCAGTGTGTACAGAACTGATTACCTCAACCTGAATAGCTTGTGCTCCCACCAGCAGTTTAATGATTCTGTATATTTTGTTCCAGAAAACTTTCATGTGAATTGAACATACTTCTGTAACCTATACATTTTAGTCTCACCCTCTATTTTGTATGCACTGAATCCTTTCTTCTTAGATATATCCATTAGCCTGCTGTCATTGGTGGTGACCGCTTGTGGCTTGGCCCTGTTTGGAGTCTCTCTCTTTGTTTCATGGAAATTGTGCTGGATTCCATGGCGCGAGCGAGGCCTTTCTCCAGGCACCAAGGAGGGACATCCAGATCCCCCCCATCCTCCTCCTCCACCCCTTCAACCCCAGCCCATCTATACCGAGGTGGATGCCACCCTCGACCGCCGGAATAATGCCAAAAGTTCAGTGGTAAAAGAGACTACTGTGCCGCCCACTCCAGTCTCTCCGGCGGTTCCAGGATCTCCTCCTGCAGTGCCAGTGCCTGAGGCAGCCCTCAAAATAAGTCACACTTCACCTGATATTCCGCTGGAGGTTGAGTCTAAGACTCAAGAGAACGGTGTCCATGGCAACACTCGCATGCAGAGGCAAATCACAGATCCCTCCTCGACCTGTGTCAGGTAAGTTAACCTTCTATAATTACTTTAATGGATTCTGCTGGAACGTCAGTCTCTCAACAATAGAACTGGCTGAGAGGTCAATTTAGTGTCTAATAAGAGTTTATCACTAAGTGCCTCTACAGTAGATGACACTGACCTCATAAATTTGAAGTTTTCATTTTAAATTTGGATAATTTTAAGGCCATATAGGCTTACAGTGTTTTTCTGCGATTTTTGTTTTAAATGTCAAGACATTTCCTGGATAAGGAACATATTCATTATTTTGAAACAGCATACATGTTTAAGTGCCTATATTACTTAAAAGAAGAATAATTTGTCTTTATTATTTAATATTACAAACATTTTTGTATTTTTTTTTATAATGTTGCTTTTGTTGCCATATTTTAAACAAATTAAAGGGATAGTTAGGGATAATCCTTTTTATTTTGGTAAAACCTACGCTTTTATTTCAATTCTCATTCCTGATCTGTCAGATGTTGGGACATATTTATTTATTTTTTTATATATAAAATGAAAAATAAAATACTTTCAAAGTCAAGGGTTAGGTCTATATAAAGTCAATATTTTATCCACGATATAACAGATAACAGAACAAATGTTTAAACTGAGAAATTTACACTTTTATCCACTAAATGAGCTCATTTCAAATTCAATGCCTGCTACAGGTCTCATAAAAGGTGGCATGGCGGCAACAAAGGTGCTGATAAAATATGCATTAAAAAAATAAATAAATTTAGCAACTAATTAAGTTAACTGACATCAGGTCTGTAACAGGTCTGTTTAGCTACAAAATGGATGTCTTAGAAAGTCTCTCGGATGTTACAATGGTCACAGCCTATGAAAGTTTGTAGAATACTTTAAAAACAGCATGCCTCAATGTCAAATTGCTCCCTACAGGGTAACACTACTACACACTATGAGTCATTAGTTAAGCATTTATAAATAGTTCATGAATCATCTATAAATCATTGATTTTACATTAAATAAATTATTAAATTTGTAAGTTTTTAAACACAGCTATAAATGCTTTATTCTTGGTTCATAAGCATACATATAAAATACTTAATAACTGTATTTTCATACTTTATTAAGGATCGGTTAAACATTTCTAAATTATTTATTACATTATTTACAAACCTGTTAGTTAGTTAGTTGTTCTCAGTGGTTCATGAGATCAATTATAAAGATTTAGTAAATGAAATTAATAAACTATTTGAATGCATATTTTTACATCTTATTATTCAGATATACTGTATAACTGTTTTTGTGAGTTCATCTAAAGTTAAGACTATTTATGTAAAGCATTTACAAATGTAATTTAAAGGCTCAGTTAAATGAATATAAAACAATGTTCTCTAATGTTTAGAAGTTAGAACAGAGGTAGTTTTGATAGGTTTGAAATATTTTAAATTAATATTGTTTTATAAATACATGTTGTGTTGTATTTTATTATCCAGTTTTGGATAATTTTTGGAACATTTTTATTCAGCAATGTTTGCATGTTTCAGTATGTATTTTTATATCAGACCTAGTTTAATTTTATGGCACAGTTATGTTTTCTGAAGGTGTGCAGGAATTATATGACAATATATAATTTAAAATTTAAACTTAAATCATGAGTTACAGTAGAAATATGTTAATAAAGCTAATGTTCACTAATGTTTAATGTAGGAACAGTGCTTTACAAATGATTAATTAACTATTTACTAATGCTTAATGACTCATAGTGTGTAGTTATTATAAAGTGTAAGCGATAAATTTCTGTGCGTAAGGGACAAGGCTGAAGATCTTTGTTGTCTGAGGGCTTGAAGACCACACACATCAAACACTTTATCACTAATCACCATGATTCTGTCATTGACATTAATAAATGGGCCCAGGAATACGTTCAGAAACCTCTGTGAGTAAATTCAATCTGTTATGCCATCTATAGTTGTGCCAACTACAGTTTGATCATGCAAAAAGGAAGACATATGTGAACATGGTCCAGAAGAGCCGTCCTCAAACTCATTTAAAATGTTGCAAATTGAAAAGGTGTTCTATGGTCAGACGAGTCCAGATTTGACATTCAAAAGCCAGCATCTTAGATGGTACGGGGGTGCATACATACATTTGGTATGGACAGCTTGCATGTGGAAGGTACTATGAGTACCGAATGGTTAAACAAGATTTTAGAGCAACATATGCTACCCTCATGAGCTTATTTTGTGCATAAAATTGTAAACTTTCTCAGTTTAAACTTTTAATTACATTTTACTTATTTATTTATTATTATTATTTTTTTTTAATGTTATCTATGTTCTATTGTGAATAACATATTGGCTCAGGACAACACATAGTTGCCAGTTAATTGAATCATTATTATTAATGTATATATATATATATATATTATTGTATTATTATATAAATATTATTATTTATAATTTATTTATTTATTTTTTCTGTTGATGTATCAAAGCCCTGTCTGAAAGTATTTGTTTGCTGCAAGACATTTAATTTACCTATGTTGGTCACATATCTGGTATTCTTTTTTTTTTTTTTTTTACTCCAAATATATGTGTCAGCAGGCAAAGTTCAATTCGGCGTCAGATGAACCAGTCGAATCCTGACTTCACAGTAACCCAGTTTCAGAGGCAGGACTCTTTGACTGGCATGAGTCTGGGCCAGCTAAAACCAGAACTCTACAAACAACGATCCCTAGATGGCGAGGACAACAGAAGCAGTCGTGTGGGCAGCTGTGGACGCCTCCACTTTATTCTTAAATATGATTGTGACCTGGAACAGCTCATTGTCAAGATTCACCGGGCTCAAGACCTCCCTGCCAAGGACTTTTCTGGAACATCTGACCCATATGTAAAAATCTACCTTCTCCCAGACCGCAAAACGAAGCACCAGACCAAGGTGCATCGTAAAACTTTAAATCCTGTATTTGATGAGGTCTTCCTCTTCCCTGTGGCATATGCGGACCTGCCCTCAAGAAAGCTGCATTTCAGCGTCTACGATTTCGATCGTTTTTCACGCCACGATATTATTGGCCAGGTAGTGGTTGACAATTTTCTGGATCTAGTGGACTTTCCCAGGGAGACGAAACTCTGCAGGGATATCCAGTATGTGTCTTCGGTGAGTACATTTTTCATGTCTATATTGTTTGGTTTACTCTTCAAGATTAACAAGATAGATGTCAAAACATTTGAGAGTCAATTGAGAGATCCCATGATTATAGACTATTTAGTTTAGGGTTTTTTTTTTGTTTTGTTTGGGGTTTTTTTTGTGCATACTTGACCCACACTCATTCTATGACCAACATTTGCACTGCTACTCTGATGAAAAATCTGAAATTTCACATTACCCTCAATGAGTTTATTTGGTGGTAAGCTACACATTATCTGCTAAGAAAATAATTAAATAAATGTTCACAAAATACTGATACTTTAAAAGTATTTTATTAAACAAGTAGCAAAAGTATGGAGTGATAAATGAGACATAACTACAGTATGTAATAAATAAATATTCGAAGGCCATGTCATGTAAAAGGCAGTGGTTTTCAATATTCAGCACTCAATGCACATTTATTATGTCTTATCTAACACACAGTTCACTGAGACAAACAACTGGCATTAAAATGAATGGAAAAAATAAGAATGCCCAGTATGACAGCTTTAGTGAAGTAAATCCCACCTTCTAAATAAAAGACCTAATCAGTCACTGTTACTGCCTGGTCTGTATGGTTCTTCTCGCTGTTAGATGACAGTGTACTATAGCTGGAGCTGCTGTCTGAAATCTCCAGATACCAAAACAACCGTAAAATAGTTAACGCTTTCAAAATTGTTGCAGCATTTCCTGAACACTGCCTAGACCAACCAGAAAATAAATAAACTAATATATATATATATATATATATATATATACATATTAGGGCTGGGACTCGAATAAAAAAAATAAATCTAATTAATTACAGGCTTTGTAATTAATTAATCGAAATTAATCGCATATAAATATTTGACCTGAGAACAGTGAGAAGTAAGTTTTTTTCATATGGATTTTTAGTATACCATTGA
>JAUMHR010000150.1:54039-64356 GCA_032361145.1 Enteromius fasciolatus | reverse complement strand
CAAAATATTGTTTATTTTTGTTCAACCAAGTCCAACAGACCAATATTGTGCCGTGCGTGATGTCACATTGAGCTGTAGAACACACAGCTGTTCACTGACGAGCTGCGCAGAACCATGTTCATTATCAGCGTGGATTTGCGCAGCTCGTCAGGGAACAACGGCTGTGTGTTCTATATACGGCTCAATGTGAAATCACGCACCTGATGGCTTTTACCGCTGATTACAGGACGGCTTTACTGACAAAAGGAGCAAACATATTGGTCGATCTGGATCGGTGCATCTCTACTTTCAAGTTCATTCATAACATTAGAAACACTAGTTGGTGTTCCAGTATATTCCGTCTGCTGAAACTCATCCAGTGAGAAACGTTCCGCGGTGCGATTAAAATGTGTAATTAATTAATCTTAATTAACGCGTTAAAGTCCCGGCCCTAATATATATATATATATATAATTTAAAATAACATATTGAACTGTGAGTAAAAGTAGTTTTTGGCATTTCTGTTCTGTATCATTTTAGAATAATGCCCCCTCATTAAAACACAGGAACAAGTAAATAACACAATATTGAATACTTTGATTAATGATTTAGTAAGTAATATCATACATTTTAATGAGCTATAGCTACTATTTTTATGCCTTAAGGTGAACTACTAAGACAAACTTTATAAATTTCGTTTTTAGGGACTATGAACATGTGGCCAGTTTTTTTTTGTTTTTTTTTCGTTTGTTTTATTTCACCTCAGAATATCCTCTACTTAAAATAACGTCTATCCTTTTCTTGTTGCATTTACTGCTTTATGTATTTATTTATTTATTTTTCTCCCATTCATTTTCTCACTCTTTCATTATCTCTTCTAAGATCACTGTATGTTTGAGATATCACTCCATGAGGAAATGGCACTGAAAGTGTCAGGAGAAATGGCTTTTGAATTGGCAAGATGATTGCTTCTGTTTGCTTCGTTGTGTGATCAGGGGGTTTACATTCTCTATTTAGAAATGAATGTCTGCACTGGGTCAGTTATTTTAAACACACTGTCACACATCACTGAGAATCTTGCGAAGCTGAAATGTGTCCCACATTCTGAACGCTCACCAATGTAAAAATACATATATATTTTCTTATTCCACAATATGTTTTTTGTAGCATGGAAGACCATCATCACAACATGTCCTTATATGTTTTATGGGGAAAAAAAAGGTTTGTTTATTATGTAATATAGTGTATAATAATAAAGCAATATACATTATATTGCATTGACTATTGTTTTAATGCTGTGTGGTTGATAAATATTGAAAGCTGCCATGGCATATTGATGTGTTTCAAACTTCAATAATTATGAGGAACTAATTCATCTGAATTTTCTGTTCCAAAGTTCATTGCAAATAATTTGTTTTATGCACCTGCAGCCATTTCAGAAAGGAATCTATAAACAACCATTGCCCTCACAACACAAATCTCACACCTGCATCAGTTGACATGGTCATACCCATTTGAATAGCCAGAGCTAAATCATGTGGAATGGCAGCTATGTGAAATTTGTATAGAACTGTCTATTGGTCATAGAGGGTTAGGTAACTAAGAAAGTAAAATCCTCTTATCTGTAGTCTGTTAAAGGTTATTAATATGATGAAATTATAAATATTGCACCCTAATTGGACTGCTTTTGTCACAAGTTATGGTAAACAGTCAGCTTTTTTATTTCTACAAATGCACTATGAATTTAGCTTCAGAAAGAATTTGCCATTGTAGGCCAAACCCTGATTCATCTAAACCCACTCTGTTCTGCCAGACGTCTCAGCAATACCAATCTGGAGTCTAGTAAACAGAGCAGTTTTTACAGTGCATAAGCAATGAACTGACTCTGATTTCTAAATAAAACCACTGGTGACTTTTTGAAATTAACAGCACATGGGATGTGTTTTGATGTTCAAACTCTGTTCTTTCGCCTAATTCAAAAAGAATAACTAGAGCTCATTTAAGACTCAGCTCAAGCTAATGAGACAGATCTACCCAGATTTGTCATAACAATCACAAATGCAAAATTCAGAGTGCTAGAGAAAATAAGAAGTTTGTCCCAAAGGGCCTCGTTCAAATGTACAGTATAGCTTAGTGGCTCACTGAACAGAAGAATTATTGCAGTTTCTCATTCAGTGGAATTATGATAAATTATGATTATCTGCTTTTGGGGGGGGGTATAAGGACTAAAGAAATAAAAGTTCTTAGTTACATATATAAGTGGTCAGTTGGTCATTATTACAAAAAGTAGACAGCAGCCTGGTAACATCATGAAGGTGTTTGTTTTGCTATAATGATGGTCTGGCTATATATTATCCAGCTTGTTATTTTACAACTTACCAAATATATGAAATGTTTTCTTGACCAGAAATTATTTTATGTGCAGAGACATGTTATGAAAATAACACAGTTTAGGTACATTAGGCATAATGTGTTCATATTATGATTCGGTGTGATCCAATTAGTTTTCATACAATAACAATGTCAATGTCAGATAGCTTTTGCACAAACATTTTGTAGAAGCACAACATCAGGCAAGGAATCATATGAAAATACTTAATATGTGTCAGTATATTAGATCCATGCATTTCATATAACAGGCTTATAATGTTAATCCAACAACAAAAGAAAAACATGAGAATCACTCACTGCTCTTATCTTGGTAACTTAACTTTAACAGGTGATTGTGTCAAATTGCTTCATACAGTATACAGTTTTCACAATAAAATACTGCTTATTTTGGTAATTTGTATCTAATAGTCTTTCTGAGGGCTAAGCCCTCTAAACCCTAGAACAGCCCCTGGATATTAAAATTGTGTGCGGTTGAATAGTAGTTAAATAGTAGCAGAGCTTTGTAAATGCCAAATAATGCAATTAGCATTTAACAGAGCACCAGTCAATGTCCAAATCATTACTTGAGAATGCTGAGCAGCAAGAATTGCTTAAATTTCCACCAAAAAGTTAAAACATCTGCTTGGACCATGACATTGCGCAAAAGTCTTTTCAATGTCAAATACCATTTCCAAGTCAAAGATCCTATAAATCTGAACATTTGTGTGGATTCCAGTGTACACACACTCTACAATCAAATCTGTGCGTATGCATGTTTTATAAATCAGGCAACCTTATGCTAATTTGCTCTGCTCTTGGTTGATTGCATTGGTCTTTATTAAAATGATCTGGCTGCGTCTGTGTTCGCTTATTTGCACACTGCCAGAAAAGCAGAACTTTCCATTCTCTTTGTTACTGGAATTTTGGTTTCATGCTAATTTGCCCTGTAAATGCAGCCCAAAACTCTAATAGCATGATTCTCATTTACTAGTAAATGATGGAGATAATGTGCATGAAAGTGGATAATTTAACTTGTTTTCACTATACCTCAAATGTTGATCTCATTGCATTGAACCATACAACATCTTTAGTAAATCAGGCAATATGCCTATGAAATATCAGTATAAAAGAGAAGCAGTTGTTCTTGAGTATTCATTTACCCTTACTAAATCGCAGGACCACTAGCTTCTTAGATCCTCTATGAAACTAGATCATAGATATCACAGCACTAGAATGACCTTTTACGGTCACAAACAGTACGACCCCTGGTTATCTTCAGCATGAGCTCATAATATCTCACTGCCACCAAGAGAACCTCCTTGTTTTGTTTTTTGTTTTTTTTGGCACCCTGTATGATATATATATATATATATATATATATATATATATATATAAATATATGTGTATATATAATGCTAGTCTCATCCTTGGATACCTTCAAAAAATACCTTAAATTCAAGAGTTAATAGACTGCTACAGTTAGAGCTTTTGAGAAAAAAAAAAAAAATCTGTTCATACAGACTCACTTTTTTCCATAGAGGCACTTAGTAGCAAGTAACCTATTATAGAAAACTATGTTATAAACAAAGTGGGTAACACTTTAGAATACTGTTCCATCATTAATGAATAACCAGAGTAACACAAGAATACATGCTGATAATGCACATGCTGATCAGCACTCTAGTAACTACTAGTATTTAACAAGAAACTCTAATTAATGAATTAGCACGTTATAGTGCTTTGCTGAATGTGGTAGTAACCATATCTTTCTAAGAACTATACAGATTCATGGCTATGAATAATACATAATGTATAATTAATTCTACAGGGAAGGTCATGGTAACCCACTCGTATTGATTCAAGCATTACCAAATTCCTCAGAAGGAATTACTAATTATTTGGATCAGTATTCCAAAGTGAATAACATGATAATTATCTAGTAATCACTAGGGGTGGCACGGTTCATGAAAAAAAATGAACCGTTTGGTACGCTTGTCCCGGTTCGGTGCATGAATGCGTTGCATGGTTCGACGGTTCATGACATGCGCAATGTAGCCTTGTGCCCTGTATGTGACATCAGTGTGTTTCCCTTTTGCAATAATAGTGAAAAGAATGTGGGACCATTTCATGTTACCTATTAGAGGATGGATACAGTTTGGACAGATATTTAGAAAGGATGCTCGTGCTCGGTCACATCAGCGCGAATGTGCGCCTGTGTTATAACGGCGCTTTTTGCCCCGTGTGCGCTGATGCTCACATCTGTTGACATTTCCGAACGCCTTCCTACAGTTGCTTAATAAAAACAGGCTTTCCACACAAAAAAGTACATGTGTCATTGGTATGAGAAAAAAAATTGGTTACAGCTCTGTCCGACGTGGGCCGTGCTCAGACAGAAAAATGCAGCCCTATGATGACCTATGATGACAGCGGAAATAAAACAATAGATAGAACTGCGACTGTATGCAAGTATTTTGCAACACACATCCAATTCAGTTCATGAATGATTACATGATATAACTTTTTTAATACTGTATCCTAAATTGTGGATAATTAAGCTATATATAATATGCTGAAGTACATTTCTGGAGTGTTAAAGATTAAAAGAAAAAATAACAAGAACTATACAGAACCGAAAACCGTGATCCTAAAACCGTGAGACAAACCGAACCGTGGGTTATGTGAACTGTGACACCCCTAGTAATCACTGAAATCATTGTTCATTGTGTTTTTTAAAGGAGTGGCTAGGTTCTTAATTTTGATATATAATATGTTCATGCATAGCAGAAAATATTCTGAAGGCTGTTCAATTTAGGTGAAAAACATAAAAAATGCTGGCAGTGTCTGGCAACTTAAAAAACAACGACAACAACAACAAAAAAACACTGGCAGGGAAAGAGTTAAACACCCTTGATCCAGCTAATCAAGCCCTTTAGGCTTAATTGAAAACCGCATATGTGTGTTGGAGCAGGGTTGGAACAAAACTCAGCAGGGCTCAGGCCCTCCAGTTTGACACCCCTGTTATAAAAGAATTTCTAATGTTTGGATCAGTATTACTCCCTAGTAATTACTGAAGTCATTGTAAACTTTTGAGGATTTTGTAAGGTCCAGGTTAATAATTTATTTTGCTGTATTTGGTAGCACTTAAATCATTATAGTGGGTTTCTATGATCTTAACTTTAGAATACTGATTCAAATACTTAGTAGTTTTCTACCTGTTTATTCTATAACGGCTCATGCAAACTGACAAAACATTGCTTGATTGTGGGATTCATTTATTTATTCTTCTCACAGTGGTTGATCATACTGTGGTGTGTTATTGCTCCTAAATGGGACATAATATATATAAATATTTTTTTGTTTACATACACAATAAATCACAGAAGCAATTTCTCTTTGCTTCGTAACAAACTGTGCTTCTTTATATCAGCAGTTTACTTACTTGGAGACACAAATAACATTTTTTTTTTTTTTTTTTTTCTCATTTCTGGGTTCTGTCATTCTTAACCATGTTGGTAAAATTCATATTGCAGTAGCTGATGGTCAGGTGTAGATGAATCTCATCAGTTAGAACCTCCTTTTTTTTAGCAGACTGGATGTAAGCCATCATTGTGAATTTCAAATGAATAGGTGTTAGAAAGGCTCATCTCACATTCTCGGCTGAGTTATTTCGAGAGAAAGTGATAACACGGCTGTTACTTTTTAATGCTGCTGACGTTAGTGTTGTTCTGATATGATGCAAAGTGCCATGAACAAATTCATGAGAAGGTGGCATCTTGTTCCTCTGTGAACTCCATGTAATCTATATTTACCATGTTTTGCACGATTTTCAATGAAAGAATGAATACATGAACAAATGCATGAATAAATAACGGAATCAAACAGTCATTAATATGAATGAAGGTGTTTACTGAACAAGTAGAATAACACATTTGAGTAAATATATCTTGTTTCTGTTGCCAGGACAATGTAGATCTGGGGGATTTGATGTTTTCTCTATGCTACCTGCCTACTGCTGGACGACTGACCATCACCATGATCAAAGCACGGAATCTGAAGGCCATGGACATCACTGGAGCTTCAGGTATGAACAGATTCAGATTTTATTAATATACCTGTATTCACACATTCTGAATTGACATGCTATTTTGTCTTTATAACAGAATAGCTTTAGGGTATCTTCAACTTGAGGTATGATGTGTAAAAGGCTTATAGATTTAAGTTTTAATCTTGTGAGGAAAGAATATTTAACCATTACATGAAAACCTGTGGTAAAAACCCACATTTGCATTCTAGCATAAACACATTTATTACCTGATTCCCTTTTATAGTAAAATAGCATGGTCATGGTTGTAGCTTTGGCTGTATTCCCCCAGACATTAAAAATAATGTTCAAAAGGAACTGCAGATAAAAGGTTATGGTGTTAAATGTAAATGAAGACATATTATTTTAAGATCCTTACTAAGATAATATTACATATTTTCACTATACACTTGGGCTCATTTCCTAGATCCTTATGTGAAGGTTTCTCTGATGTGTGACGGACGGAGACTGAAAAAAAGAAAAACCTCAACCAAGAGGAACACATTAAACCCAGTGTACAATGAGGCCATAGTGTTTGATGTCCCTCCAGAGAACATTGACCAAATCAGCCTTCTCGTAGCTGTTATGGACTATGACCGGTGAGAGTCTCACACATTGCACATGTCCTTTCTGCCCATTATTGACACATGCTATATGAGTCAATTGAAGTAGTTGACTGCATTGTTGCTGCTACTTCTTTTTCTTTTGTGCTTTCTTTCTGAATTTTATGCAAGGTTCCAGTTTCAAAACAAGTGCACAGCATCTGTAAAATGACTATGGGTCATTATTTAATTTTATTTTAATTTATGCACATGGAGACTCATTAAACAATGTTATGATCCACTGGTGTGGATGCTATTATTGTTATCATTATAGCTTTTGCTGCCTCTAGTCTTGAATTTTGTGCATTCTCATGTACAGTAATTCCGTTTACATTAATTGGTTTCCTTCTTCTGTTAGTGTGGTATTGTTTTGCTTGTATAATACTAGGACGTTAAAATTGGACACGTACTAAAATTGAATTTACACTTGTGCACTTTTAATTTGTTATATGTTCATTATTGTGAACATGTTGTTTGTTACTCTTAATCCAGAATTATACACACAAAAGTACACACATTTCTGATTTCTTATAGAAGGGGCTGTGAAGATACGTAATGCAGTTCCACAAAAAGTACAAGATTTCAAAGGTAGTCTTATGAAGTAAACAGTATTTTTTTCCATCTCTTTAACACAGTGTAGGTCACAATGAGGTTATTGGCGTGTGCCGAGTAGGAAATGATGCTGAGGGTTTGGGCAGAGAACACTGGAATGAAATGTTGACATATCCACGCAAACCCATCGCACACTGGCACCCTCTCGTCGAGGTAAGACTACATAGAGTATCTCGTTCAAAAGTTAATTCAGGTCATATTTAGTATTTGCTTATGGGCAGCAGGCCTAATACACCAGGCACTTTCTGTCACAAATGTACAGTTTCAAGATTAAAAGAAGATGAAAACAGCGTTTTGTTTGATATTCTGTTTAAATTGATCTTGTTTTGTGTCGTTAAGGAAGTAGATGTCTATTTAGAGCCCCATCATGTATGGATTTTCGTGTTCACGAAAAGACTTTCATTTCAACAATAATTTAAGCATTACTTAATAAACCTTTATACATGATGATTGTACCTCATGACTGAATGTGGAATCTGAAGAACATACTGTTGGTGCTGCTAACAGCTGGTCTTGCCAATTAAAACCAAATTGATTTGAGTCTTTGATGCTTTTGTCATTACTCACAACATAATTCAAAAATGCAGGTAATTGCTGACAAAAACTACTTCTGTAGGTCTTATAAATCTTTGGAGAAAAAAATGTTCAGGGGTAAAATGTGAGCCATTTTTTTAACCAATTAATGAGATCTTCCATAGAGCAGAAGAGTACTGTTGACATTTAGACTTACTGATTTACTGTCTTTGAGGAAAAATGAACTGTAACAACACATTACATTGAAAATAATAGAATCAATTGTAAATTGAACCTTCCTTATTAATTACAACAATACTTAAAACATACCAAAATTAGAGAACCTATAAATACTTGATTTATTTTTATGAAATATTGTTAATTTTCTAAAATTCTTTAAAACTCAGAATTTGAAGGAATTTTAGCTGTAGACATACCACTGGTCTATTAACATGTTTGAAAAAATATCCAAGGCATTACAACAAAAACTTTAATGTTGTACAACACAAATGTAAAAATTCTAAAACCATAACCACCGCCTTAAACACCTTGCATGAACATTGCAGGCTGACTGAGAGATGCTTGCAGGACAGGAAGTGCATGTTGCTGAAAAAGGTTCTAATAAACATTTGCATTAACCCTGCCATGTAGCTGTTTAAGAGACCCAAATTCTTGCTGAATAAAACATCCACTAAATCATGATATTTCCCCTTCCACCTTTCTTTACGCACTTAGGCTTCAGTCATTCCCCAGTTCAGTTTGATGCCCAACAAAAATGTTTCCCATCAAACCTAAATGTATTATACTTGCTTTCATCAGTAAAGGGTGAAACTAGTTGCGTGAAAATTTGCCTTTATTAGTCCTATCTACCTATAAATCATACTTTTGTGTGAAAAGGAATAGAAGTTGTGGGAGTTTCACTACCTCTAGTGTTTCATTTCAACTGGAAACTGTAGTGATTCGTATGTTTTTTTCAGTTTTGGCGAAATGTATGTAGAGGCATGTATTTCCAATGAGCCTAGGTTGCATAAAACTCTGACAACTTGTTTTTTTTCTTCTTCACACACATATCACGTCCCATACTGTATACAGCTTCATATGCATGAGTTTTCTAATTTAGTGTGCTTGGTAATTCGCACGATATGGCATTGCATGTGTGATGAAGAGCTCTTTTACAAATCCTGTGAAACTACGGTTCGGCAAAACAGCTCAAAAGCGCATAAGGAAGTTAAAATAGAATTTGATTTGTTAACCCTATCAGGTATGTTTAGGGTTGGGTTTGGTGTAGGGGAGCACGTCCCGATTTTCCTGAGATGGCGTGTTCCTGGGTCAACATATTTTGTTGACCCTGGAACAACATTTTATTCCAAAATTTTAGTTTTGACCATATATCTACACCTAAACCTAACCCTACCCATGAGGAAATGATAGATGACTGATACTAATATACAAGCACCAAACACTGATTGTAAGCCTAAACTTACAAAAAACATAAACTGGTTCTTCAAATCTGATTGGCTAATCAGATAAATCTCAGTTAAAAATTGGAAGAGTACTGCCAGTTAAATTTTGTCATATAGTTAAGGAAAATAGAACCATATTCACAGCAATAACTTGGGTATCTGTAAATTTAGTCAAATTTATAGAGTCCTTTTTTCAAATATCTCATGTAAGTTTTTTATACTGTGCTTCAGAATACAATGCATTCATGAAACATGGTTAAAAAAACTACCCTCCTACTCCTGATAGGATAAACTAAAATAAGCAGTGACCTTGACATTTAGGAAAGTATGTATAGGAGAAAAAGAGTAAGGGAAATTAGAAACATGATTTGTATTTATTTATAGGCTTTGAATTTGACTGAATTTGAATAATTTTTAGAAATATTCAGAAAAAAACAAATCAAACAGAGAGCCAACACACTCACACATACAAACTCTAAATGCATAGCTAAATGCTTGTTGTTTGAAGCAATCTGATATATACAGTGGGTACAGAAAGTATTCAGACCCCCTTAAATGTTTTACTCTTTGTTATTGTAACGACTCAGCACAGAGGAGGAGGAGACAAGAAGGTAAGTTTAGTAAGTTTATTAATATAGTGCAATAAAGTCTTTGAGCGGTGCACAGGTATGTAGATATTTCACTTGGAAACCTAGAA
>JAUMHR010000150.1:7346-18024 GCA_032361145.1 Enteromius fasciolatus | reverse complement strand
ATTGATTCAATGATAAGTTGGTTGATGCTTTAATGTTGATTCAATGATGATTCAATGTTGTTCTGCTATCTGGGTTATTACACAGATCCTGCTTCAGGAGCTCAAGATGCTCAAGCATAGAGTTGACGAGCTGGAACAGGAAAAGATGCAGTACGAGCAGAAGCTCAAGGTTACACAGGTACTGCCACACACATTTTAGCTTCAAAGTTGTTGTTCGCAGACAATCTTCCAGTATAGCTCATGCTGTTGTCAACTGTGGTCAATGTAGGAAAGTGTCTGCTTTCTAAAATGTCCTTTTGTCTTGTATGTCCTGTTGTTAATGTTAATTATTTTAATGAATTAATTTGTACATTTTTAACTATATCATAATGAAATGTTTCTACTCTCTCAGGCAGAGATTATGACTTTACAGCAGCTGTTGAGCTGTAAGAACTCTGAGATCGAGAGTCTACAGGCTCAGCTGCTCTCCAGAGCCCCAGTGTCTGTAGACAGTGCAGAAAGAGGTACTGCTTTCTCTCTCAAGTCAATTTAAAAGCCTGCCCTGATGCAGTTAAAGGCAATTTAGATCAAGGCTATTTTTCACAGCTATGTCCACTTAGTTGTGCATGTTAATAAGTGATAGGTCAATATTTCTCCATTTGAGATATTTGTCCCATAGCTGTGTGCACTTGGCTAAGTAGCAAAAGCATTAGTTCAGCTATGACAACTTTCGGAACATTTTAACATGTCGATGGATATGACAATGTTAATGAATTTGGTTTTGGTGAAATAGGTCTGCTACGCTTCTGTTGTTTAATGCTATAGTTGTAGTTTATTGCTGCTGTTGCCGATGCATATGGCGACGCAGTAAGTATTTACAACATACTGCTGCTGCACAAATAGCATGGACAATAACCTGTAGCGGATCTATACAGGTGGAGCTGGGGAAGGTGGGGGGTTTGAAAGCATGTTGCAGGAATCTCAATTGAATGCACGCCAGCCATATAAATGCAAGGAAGTAAGCTAATTGGCTGCATATGCAGCATGAGCAAATTAGCTTGAGTCAAATCGTTTAACTCTGAATAGCATTAGTTAAGTTAGCAACCTGTCAGCCTGCGCCTTTAGAGTTTAATTTCTACTGTTTTTAAATCAGTTGTTTGTTCAACTAATGACTAATGCCATTCGCATTCACTTTCTTGCATATGTATGTTGTTTGGTACATACAGTACTATGTATAAATAGCAGTATTTCCAAAAATGCAGTAGTCATAAAATAGTACGTAAAGTATAACTAAACGACTTACTGCTTCTGCAGAGGATCTAAAAAGCATGGCTTATGTTGCATACTTTATAGAACATACTTTATTAATGGCAGAAAAGGAAGTTCTACATCAAATTTAATGCATACACTGACAGGTGTACACGATTTTGGGAACACATTTTCATTATTCTTGTAATTCCCTTTTGAGCTGTTATAGTGGTGCAGAAATTGCACACTAAGACTTTAAATTTTTTCTCTATTACCATGGCCATTAGCTTTTGAAAAATATACATCGGTCAATCACTAATGTTAACAGCTGTTATTAGTAGTTGCCATATGTGTATGCTGTGTGATATGGTAGCTAACAATGGTTCTTTTTTCTTACTACCATTCACTCACCTTTAGAGGAGATATACAGAAGGAGACTCAACACCAAACGTAAGCTTGCTTATATTACACAACTTCAATTAAATTGCTAGAGAGAGCAGAATTCATCTGCATACATAAAACCCTTTTCTGCATTTGATTGTGTGAGTTCTCACTTGTTTCCTTGTTTTATGTGGCCCTATAAACTCATGCCTGTGTAAGTGTCTTGTGAACTGGACTCATAACCCTTTATTGCTCCGCTTGGCTTTCCTTGGAAAAGTAATATCAATGTAATTCCTGTTTTCCATGTCTGTATACTTTAATTACTTTCAGGGTAATAGATCTTAAACATTTGTGAGGTTTATTAAATTGTAGACTGTAATTACTTGACACTGTAAACTATCTTGCAGATCTTGAATTGGTTGTCCCATAAATTGCTTCTTTCTTCGTCTTCTCTCTTCCTGTTGGTCAGCAGATCAGGAGCTACAAAGGCTGAAGTCCGGAATGGAATCGCTTATTGCAGCAAATGATGAGAAGGTAGGATTTTTTTGTTATTACTTTAAACGGTTGTTGTTCCAAGCCCATAAGACCTTCTTTCACCTTCACAAATTAAGATATTGATATTAGATATGATATTAGAGAGCCATATGACCGCCATACACAGCAATTCAACCAAAATGATCACAGATCCCAAAATTCAGGTAAAACACTAATCCATATGACATTATAGGCTTAACTTCAGCTTTGTGACGCTAGAAGAATACTTTTTTTTTTTTGTTCTAAGAAAACAACAATAGCATTTAACTCTACAGTACCATTCTTCTCCCCTGACTTTACGTCTTTTAGAGAGTATCACAACGCAATGCGTTTGACATAATCAGTCTTGTTCACATCCAAGGGAAAGCATGCACATATATATCATTTGTGACTGTTTCCGCCTAGTAGACGTATGCTTATGGTGTGATACTCTCTAAAATGGCAGAAAAGAATGGTAGAATGGTATAAATATCGTGATCATTTCAGTTTCAGTTCATTTTCAGTATTGCTTTCTAAGGAGGGTCGTAAGGCTCTTTGACATCATCATACATACCGTAATTTGTGTTCAGAAGATGAACATATAATGAAGGTATAATGGGTTTGAAATGGCATGAGAGTAAGTAATTAATTACAGAATTTGAATTTTTGGATGACTTAACCCTTTACACGTTAAAATAAAAATATATAATTAACACATAAAATCCATTATTGTTTTGGCCACTGAGATCTAAACAAATAATAATAATAATAAAAAAACTGGAAATTCCAAATTATAGCTCAATGTGTCAACACTCTCTTCTCACCATTTACATATGGTGAGCAAGAGTAATTTTAAGCACACTGGACCCTTTGTTCTTCACACTGCCCTGTGTTTATGGACTTAAGTTTGCAGAATGTCTGTGGAACTGAAGCCAGAACCAGTTTCCCCAGACATGTGCCAACTACTTGGACTTACAGAACCTGTGGCAGAGACTGCCTTATGTGACATTTGGTCTCATTTGCTATTTGGTGTTTTTGTTTGTTTTTCCAGGATCGTCGAATAGAAGAGCTCACTCTCCTCCTCAGCAAGTTCAGACAAACAAATGACATCATGCTTTTAATTCAAGGTAAATTCTTAAACCATTTTTTAAAAATATTTCTTAATCAGTAAGTCTTAGGCAATATGTCAGTGTTACATATTTGAACTATGCTTATTATGAAATAAACATATTTGAAATGTATTGCTTTCTTCCTAGAGTATAGCTTTATAATGATATTTAAATGATGCCTTCCTCAGACCCAGAAGACAAATCAGCAGAGATAAACAGTGAAGATGAAAAACAGAACGGGACTGTAAAGATGAAGACTTTAACACATAAAGCTCATGCTGAGGTGTGTGTGTAGGTTCATGAGTGGCTGCTGACACATTTCCTGAACAATTTTTGAACTTCTTTTTTGTCTCTGATAAAGTGGACCTTTAGTAACTCATCCCCTCTGCTGGTTTCTTCTCAGAAAGATGCAAACACCAGGTAACAACATCTGCACGAGCAAACCTCATTTCAAACAGTAGAATACATGTCACAAATAATGATTAATGTTATTTTCCTCAGGTCCATCAGTATGGACGAATTTGAAGATAGCTCAGCACAAAAGGTTCCACCAAACAACCAATCTAATTTATTTACAGTTGATAGCTGCTGATACAGAATTATTTCTTAATAGTTCGTGTATGTGTGTAGTTTACACAGAGCTTATAAAATCATAAAATGATGTTGACATGCCAAGTTACTTTCTAGTGATTCACTCTATTTTTTAGGCTGTGGATGGGAAACTGGTAGAGCCTGTTCTTTCAGAGGAGGTATAGAAATCATTATCTTAATTTATGAATCTGTCATCATATTTATCCTTAGTCTTCTAGTTAAGTTAAAACAAAATAAATCAGCATAACTGAAATCATGGCCATTTTGTTACTAGCAGTGGTTTAGTGGTTTCAATCTATAATAAGAGGATTTAAAAAGATTAAACATATTAAACATGTCTGCAGGAGGCAGCATTACTTACACTTCACTTCTCACCCATTTGTATAGACTCGACCAGCTGATAACAAACATCCGACACTCCAGACAGTGTTGAATCACCCAGAAAAGGGAGAGAGTGAGTCAAGTGACACGTCAGATCAGAGGACGCTGGAGAACAAGGAGGAAGACATCAACCTTAGTATGATATCCTTTCATAGTATCTTGTCCTGTGTTGAAGACACGGCTGATTCGTTTAAGCCTATCTTAAATGTTATTGTATTTACCTTTTGAAAATGGAGGTCATTTTCAGAGAGCAGGCAATTCTGCATAATTTGACTATTAGCATGAAGTCTGGTCCATATTGGAGCTTGTTCTAGACATGAATTGATGTTGAAAAGCCATATAAGTAAAGTAACCAACCAACCAACCAACTTTTTATGCTGCTTTTATCAGATTCGGTACTATAAATCTGAAATTAGAAAGGATTTACCTTTTTTAAAAAAAAGAAAATTGATTGATTGAGTTTGTACTTCTTAAATCATATCCCAAATGCAAATGGCAGAGGTATGTTTCTGTATATTATTAGAACAAATATTTTCATGCCCAGCCCTGCTTATTTGTGTGCTTGGTCTCTTTGGGCATACCCACCCATCTCTGGTGAGGTATATATACATTTCCTCCACACTGTTTTGGAGCAAAGCCACTTCTATGGTTCCTAAAACCCCTTGCCTTTCATGGACTCTAATGAAAGGGTCTCCGACAGAAGGCAGAGCTATCATATGGGCCCCACCTGTTCAGGACCCACCCAGTAACTCAAGCTTGACTGAAGGGAGACAAATCATTGCCAGATGCCCAAACATGCTTTGGCAAGCAGGGAGACTGTAGAGAGGCCTATGAAAACCTGCTCTGTTAGTTTCTGATGCTCGATTAGCACAGCTGCTTTCATTACATTCACTTAAATCTCTAACAATGAACTAATAGCTCTGAAGAAAAACAAAAAAACAAAAGCTGTGAACAGAAAGTCCTTTGTTTTTGGTAATCGCATGTACATTTCACACATGTGAATCATAACTAAAATTGTGAAATAGGGCTGAGTGCAACAATCAAATGCCTCTCTCTTTTTCTTCTCCTCTCCACCGTTTTGGAAATGTAAAATTCACTTTGACTGTATTGAAAGGAATATTACAGTTTATTTTTAGCAGTGCGCCACTCTTATGGTGTTCTGTATCTGATTACTGCAGAAAATAAATTCAGTCCTCCTATTTTGTGAAAAAAGAAATGGAAAAAAAAAAAAAATATATATATATATATATATACAGTATATATGCACATTTCAATTAAAGCTATAGCTGAAAAGCATGCAGAACTGCAATTAATTATTAAATTATTACACAATTTTTAAAAGTATAACCAAAGCACTTAAACATTAACAAATGTTAACATGGAATTGGGCTCTTCTGCCTTGTCTGTGCAAAAATGTTTCCAGTCTTTGAACACATGTTCTTATCACTTTTGCAAGAAGCTATGTAATTCATAAATAACGATAATAAAGGAGAATTTCAGCAGACATTTCATTAAGGAATAACAAGTAGTTAATCACACTTCATAAAATAACCTTACAGCAGCTCTAAAGTTCTGATAAATTACATTTACTTCATAATAAAACATAAGAATGCATAAAAACATGCATTCATTCATTCATTCATACTCATTGTATGTTTATATGATTTTTATGTTGTTTTTCTGTTTACTGAGGAACTAAGTAAATAAAAACGTTTTAATCATTATTATTTTGTCCCCAAAAGGAATTGCAGATAAAACGAAGGACACAAACAATTCTGACCATTCTTCAGTGTCTTCTGGAGTTGACTCTGGCCAGCAGTCTCCTGTGTTACAAGAAAACGTCAAAAATAGTAGCATACGCAAACTCTGGGGAAAGTGAGTAGATTGCAACTTGCAATTGCAACCTTAAATTATAAAAATGCAAGTTACATGCATTTTCCCTGTTTCTGTGTAAAACCAATAAAAACAAGCATCTGACAGGATGTGTCTGTATTGAGGATGAAGAAGACAAGTGTACTGTCAGATGACATTGAGCCCACTCAGTTCAAGAGAGGAGGGTTTAGGGCCACAGCTGGGCCTCGGCTAACACGGACCCCAGATTCTGGACACTCATCCCGGTAAAGGGCCAGACGTGCAATAAACTTTAAAAGGACAATACAGATAAAAACAGTTATTACTCTGATCTTATTATCTTGTCATCATTAGTGCACACACACCTTTCTCTAAGTGGACAACGGAGCAGGTGTGTGGTTGGCTGGAGGACATTGGTTTGATACAGTATGTCAGTTTGGCACGTCAGTGGGTGGACAGCGGACAAACCCTTCTCTCTGCCACTCCACAGGAGCTTGAGAAGGTATCATTTTATATTTTAGTTATGTTGGTTCCTATAGGTGATATTAGTAAGAGTCACAAAATATAAACCAATTAGTATCACAAAAATATACTGTTCTGCATGAAAGTATTATTGAAACAGTACAGTTTCCATGACTCATACATACTATGTTCAACAGGAGATCTGTATTAAACATCCTCTGCACAGAAAAAAGCTGCAGTTGGCTCTCAGAGCTTTTAGCAACAAGACGATGGAGAAATCTTCAGAACTAGATCACATTTGGGTTACACGTATGTACTACTCATAACAAAATTAGCTAGATTTGAAGGGAATGCGGTTATTTACTATGTGATAACAGAATAATTTTAAAAAAGAAATGAAAAGTAAAGCATTTCCACAACCCTATTTTCCATCTGAAGGTTGGCTTGATGATGTCGGTTTACCACAGTACAAAGATCAATTCTATGAAAGCAAGGTTGATGGCCGCATGCTACAGTACCTAACAGTGGTAAGACCAAAAGTTGCCTCGATTCTTGTCATAAAAATGCAGTGTAATTTTAAACATTTTTAAAATTCACATATTTTTACCCTTTAGAAACTTATGTTCTTTTTTCACAGAACGATCTCTTGTTCTTGAAAGTCACCAGTCAGCTCCATCATCTAAGCATTAAATGTGCCATCCATGTCCTCCACGTTAACAGGTTTAACCCAAACTGCCTGAGACGCAGGCCGGGGGATGAAGTAAGACAAATCACAGATTAAAAACTCACCATTTCAATTTTAGAATTATATAGCATACTCACATCTCTACAAAGGATAAAGCTTGGAACACTGAAAGACTATATTTTAATTGATTGATTGATTGATTGCAGAATAAGACATCTCCCTCTGAGGTGGTGCAGTGGTCCAACCATCGTGTGATGGAGTGGTTGAGGTCAGTGGATTTGGCTGAATATGCTCCAAACCTTAGAGGCAGTGGCGTTCACGGAGGCCTAATTGTGAGTCAGCTTTCACTGGTCATTAAAGTACTACTAATAGCGAGCTTTAAATATTCCTAAACATTAATAATATGCATTTATTTTTACCTTATTTCCTCAACTTGCAAACTATTCGCTCAATTAATTTCCCAAACTTCTTCTTTGTATGACACAAATACACAATACAGAATCGCAGCAAGAATGGTACACGAGATAAACTGTTCAATGGTAATACACAGCAAGGCAAACATTAGAATAAACGTTCCGAAATGGCACGCTAGGCAATCAGGACTTCTTGAATAACAGTCTGAAAACCTGGGCTTATAAAGGGCAGAAAATACAAAACAAGCGTGACAGAAATAACTCAAGGTATGTGGGTCATTAGAGTCCGGGTGAGAATGTTAATACTCCGGCGAAGGTTCCCACTGATGACGGTCAGAGAGAGCCAAGGAGGTGTGGCTCGTGGCATTCACAGTCAGCTCTCTCTTTTGAGAGACAATCATATTCTTCCAGAAATGAAGAGAGACAAAAACAAAAGATGTTATTCTGTCCTTTTCTATGGGCAGTATTTGTCTGTTTTAAAGTGAATTAAGTAAGAGTAAAATCTCTGTGAATTCCACTTTGTAATTAAACCTTTCATAATCTTTTAATCTGTCCTTGCTGCTATGATAACCACATGCGTATTCTGCCTCTGGATGTTCATTATGGCTTCACAGACATCTTGGCACCCTGTCCAGTTATTTGGGTGAGGGGTCTGTTGAATATAATGTGTCTGATTTGTCCAGCTGTTAGAACTAGGAGGGAAGAAGGACAAAGAAAAAATGATAAAAAATTAAACAATTATTATTATTTAACAAGGAATATGTATGAGAAATCAGGTAGCTTACTGTGGTAAATTAAAACACCAACAATACAGTCCCATCCTGTAAAGCATTGTGAACAAAAAAAATATATATATAACACCAGGGTGGTGGGAGGGTCTGATGACGACTCTAGGGAGGAAGGAAGGAGGACTAGGACCCCCATATGGAATAGTTCATAAAGCTGGCAGTAAAGAGACCATCGAGGAGCTGTACTTGGTAGCCTCTGCTATTGCCAGCTCTATGAGAAGAGAAGAGACCACAAAATTAGGGTTAGGTGATGTCAGTGGGATGACAAAAAAAGGTGGATTCTGGAGAGGTGAAGAGCCAAGGAACCAAGGAGATGAAGATCCAGGGCCACACTGCTGGTCTGGAAAGAGACCGATGCAGGCTCACTGGACTGAGATGGACCCATAAAAAATAAAACCCATAAAAATGTGTTCCTTCTATTTTGCAGTTAGGGCTGATGATCATGCTTTCTACTTGCAAACTACAACACCAAAAAATGTTTTAAGCACTTGCGAAACAATGTTTTAAAAAATAATGCTGTATATAGTTTTTAATATATCAACTTTTGATTGAATCCAGTCAATTTTTAACCACCCTTGACTTGACTTTTTTCAGATACATGTGCAGTTTTTAAGTTTGTTGTTTTTTTTTTGCTACAGGTTTTTTTTTTTTCCTTCTCTTCTATAGATTTATGCTCAGTTGGTTCGGTTTCCAAAATGAATCAGCTAGCCAGATGATTTAATGACTTGCTTGCTAAAACCTATAGAAAAGCAACATGAAAAAAAACATGATTTGGAGCATGCACACACAGACAAGTGGAATGACTGTTGGGACTCTTAGCACTCTTTAAATACTTGCTTAGATTTGAAGGCACATTATTGCAGGACAGAGCTTAAGACAAATAAACAATTACTCATAGAAAAGGATCTTTTTTTTTTCTCTAGTAAATGCTGCATCAACTTCTTTTGACATTCTTTTAACTTATTTTAAAATGTATCCATGTTGAGAATGTTTAACAGGCTGATTTTACTTTAGCTGTGACATTACAATAAATATATTAGTTGGGGTGAAATATCCCTTTAAGTTGTTGTATTTCTTTATTAGATCCTGGAGCCTCGCTTTCAGTCAGAGACTTTGGCCATGCTTCTCAACATCCCTCCACAGAAAACCCTTCTTAGACGCTACCTTGCCACTAACTTTAACTCACTGGTGGGGCCTCAGGCCCAGCAGGAGAAACAGGAGTTTGCCAATGCCAGTGGGCATTCACCACTTACCACCACTGCCAAAGTCAGGGTATGCTATTATAAACAAAATAATCTATTTTATGCTACACATAACTTGCAAGTATCGTTTTTTGTCATGTATTTTCATTAATTTTTCTGTTTTAGCCAAAGAAGCTTGGTTTTACTCATTTCCGTCAACTAAGAAAGCTCAGAATGGATGAATCAGCAGATTATATCTGCCCCATGGACACAGGGACTCTGAGTGACCCACCCCTGAGTGGGACACCTAAGCGGGCTTATGGAAGTATCAGGGGCATCGGCCCCATCCTGGCCAGAGACTCAGACAGACTGGAGCAGGTTGGGTCTGAGAACTGATTCACTACTGCTAGAGTTTAGCCATTCTTTATTATGCTTAACATAATAAACTGCCAGCACTGCAGTAACTCCACCCTGCTACCTGAAGAACCTCAACATTAACACTATCAATCAAGAGAAGCCCAGAACTGATTATTCAGTGCATCATCTGGAAATGCTGGATATAACTAACCATGGGCTCTAAACATTGGCAATTGTATTATTATTATTACTGTTGTTGTTGTCTGTTTTTAGGTAGTTCCAGTGCTGAAATTTGACCTTGACAAGTTGATTTGAGTTTTCTGGTTTTATTACTTTAAATGAATAATTTATACTTATTGCTGGCAGAAAATAATAATGACCAATAAACTGTTACTTTAGCTCTCTCTCTTTCATTGTGTGAACATATCTTTTGAAAACACTAGAACACGTATGTGTAAGGTTTAAAAGTTTAATTGTTGAAAATGTAATCCCCCCAAAGGCAAAACTCTGATTTGTCTTGTCCTGTGAGAAGGGGAAATCGGTGGATCTCCCGCAACTAAAAGTAGGCAATAACAATAAAACCCTGGACCAAAAACAAACACCAAACACAAACACTGTGTCAACACTGTGACACACTGTGACACACAGTGACTCACAGATGACCTGACCCCCCTACCCCTCCCCTCACCGACCCACCATGCCCTGCAGTCACTGCAGCTCATCAGGAGTGTTAAGAATC
>JAUMHR010000146.1:51338-73208 GCA_032361145.1 Enteromius fasciolatus | reverse complement strand
GCTTATTTATTCAGCTTTCAGATCATGTATAAATCTTAATTTCGGAAAATTAACACTTACGACTGGTTTTGTTGTCCTGGGTCACATATATTTGTAATTGCACGTTTCTATTTTAGAATTTTTAAATAAATACATATCTGTAACAACTGTAGTATTTCCACAAATTATGCAGCAGTATATTAATAAAACTGTTATTAATAAATGAGCATCAGTAATAACTGCAGCAATATTTATTTAAGATATTTCTAAAGGATCATGTGGCAAAGACTGAAGAAATTATGCTGAAAATTTTGCATCGCATCACAAGAATAAATATAATAATTATAGCTACTGTTTTATATTTTTGATAAAACAAATGCAGCCTTGGTGAGCAACTTTATTAACAACATTAAAAATTATAATGTTTTCCGTACTGTAGAATGTGATTTTATATTTTACACATTCTTAAAGTGTGTTAAACAAATGTATTTGCTTTATGTACATTTAAGCTGCCTTTCATTTTGTTATAAAAACTACAAGTACTACTTTTACGTTAATAACAACTTTTTAAAAAAATAAATAAACGTGTCTTTTCCTATACGCAAAACTGACTTCAGATGGTGCTAATGTTGGATTTGCTGCTTTCATGATACTTTTATTGAGGCTTTGTGTCCTTAAACGCTTCGTTCCCCATTCATTGTACTGTAAATGTATTTAAAGGCACAACCGCCATATTCTTCCAAATATCATCTTTTACTATCCACAGAAGAAAGAGAGTCATTCTAGTTTGGAAAGACATGAAGGTGCAGCAAATGATGGCAGAATTTAAAAATGCTTCAAGAAAATACGATACACTCGCACTATAATCATATGTTCTGCATCCACCTCAGCAATCATTCCCTCCTTATCGTTTTTTATCACTGTAGTACAGAGTCTTGAGTGGGTCTCTTCCTCTTTGTACGCACTGATAAACAAGATTTGGCCAATGGACTTCTGCATGTACAATGATACCAAGAGTCAGTTAAAGAAAGTAAAGGTTAATGACAGCTTGACCTGTTTTCCGCTGATCTGTAATAAAACGGTAAAGACACACACACAGCCTTACAGGTCCACTCGGCCTAAGTCAAGGGGGTCACTTTTGCCAGCTGATGCAGTTGAAGGAAGATGGCACAATCCTGCTGCATAAAATGAATTGAGCAAGAGTTGTCCAAGCGTAACCGTGATAAACGCTTGTGCTTACAAACCTGCTGTGCTCGCAGGAGAACAGGCTGTTCAGTGGACAAAAGGTGAGCGTATTATGAATTCTGTCTTATGTTATTGCATTAAATATAAAACTATGATGATTTAAAGCAATAAAGTGCATGTTTTGTGAGTGCCTGATCATTTATTTGTATAAGTGGTGCACAAAAATTGGATTTAAAATTGGATTTGGAAAACTTGGGAGGATTCTCACCCTCAGGCCATCCAAGACGTAGATGAGTTTGTCTGAGTTTGAGTTTTTTCTCAGAACAGATTTGGAAAAATGCAGAATTCCATCACTTGCTCTCCAATGGATCCTCTGCAGTGAATGGGTGCCGTCAGAATGAGTCTAAACAGCTGATAAAACGTCACAATATTCCTGAAGTAATCCACATGACCGCAGTACAACAGCATTTTGTGAGTTGTGTGAAAAGTTGTGTGTTTATAATAAATACATTTATCATAAGACATTTTAACTTTAAACCATTGCTTCCAGCTAAAAAAACAAGTCTTCTGTTTTTAAAAAAAGTTGTCTCTGAAACAGGAGAGACATATGTGCACATCATGCACCTTTACCTGTGAAAACAGTCTAAAACTTTTCCTAACAAATATGCTGGTGGATTATGTTGTGCGAAAATATAAGGGGGCGGAGTTTTTAATTCTAAATGTTTTTATGGATCCTGGATGGGTATTCTAACTAGATGCCATTACTGTAAAATGCCTTCATGATGGAATTGTTTATTATGCAGCTTTTCATTTCACAAGACATTAATTGATGGATTGGTGTGGTGAGGATTACTGTGATGCTTTTTATCAGCTGTTTGAACTCTCATTCTGACGGCACCCATTCACTGCAGAGGAACTTTTGTTGTGCCAATGTAAATGTCTCTCTAAATTTGTTCTAATGCAAGAAACTAACTTGTACATCTTGGACAGCCAGAAGGTGAGCAATTTTCTAAGACAAAATTAACTATTCATTCTTACATATTTTACGAGATAAACAATAATCATTCGAGATAAAACATTTTAAAACTATTTTTAAATATGACTTACAAGTCCAGTAACACCCTTGGATAAATGCTGCATGAACATGCATATGAAAAAAATGTATTGCAGATTTCAAACTTTTTAATGTAGAAAACACATACATACATAGAATATGAAAAACGTAACTTCTTTAGTTGCATTTTTAAAATGACAAATAGAAAATACACCTCTAATTTTGTTTCTGAAAAAATGAGGATGATTTGTTTTAAAAGGAAATAAATTAAATCAAAATAAATATAAAAAATGAAGGTTAAAAAAGACCACCCATCCATGTCATATAAGTCTAGCTCACAATGTTAGTGGTGTTATATTGCAAACAACATCAGAGCAATGTGAATTGTCTTTTACTACACATAACATTTTAGGCTCATCTTGCGCATCGGTGCTCACTCAGTCACTCTGTAAGGAAGAAAAGTTGACATGTCATGACCTCAAAACTGAAATGAAATAACTAAAGACTTCATAACCACGTGATACTGTTTCAGGAACTTACAAGATCGTCCAGGTCATCCATGGCAGGAGGCTCTCCTTTGTTCTTCATTTCATTAAGCATCTGCATATCAAAAGAGTTATTACATTTTACAGAAAAATTATTTATGATCTCAGCATGCCCCAACATCCTGTGTCAGTGCAGGAGAAGATAACAGGTGATGTATCACCCATTTCTAAAATACTTACATCCACATACTGTTCATATTCTGCCATGCCCTCTTCCTCTTCATGTTCCCAGTCCCTCCAGTTATCAAAGTCTACTAACAGCCATGCGGGCTGAAAAGGCAAGGAAAAAATGACCAGAGCACAATACGATATATATATATATAGATATAGATATAGATATATATAGATAGATAGATAGATACCTTAGCAAGATCTTTCTGGAGTCGAGGCCATGCCACGTTTTCCTTCACTTTTCTTATCAAGAGATTAATTGTTCGGTCAAAGACTTTCTCTCTTGAATCCTGAAAGACCATTATTCACAAAGTCGTTCAAGATATTGTATAACGATGACATGTCAAATCATGATGTATCATCACAACAAAATAAGACTTGAATATTTCTTCTGTTGGCTACCTCCAAAAAACACAATAACAGGTTTACAATTTTTACATAATATGGCTTCAGAATTACATATGCAGATACTTCAGGGAATAGAGCGGGTAATATGGTTTATTAAAAAATATCATATTTGCAGTTTGTAATGTAGCTGTCCTTTAATGTAAACGGTCTGCAAAGTTATTAATCCAAAAAGTGCATGATTAAAAAAAATATTGTCTCTCAAACGCCTTAACGAGTCGCTTTATTTTCAAATCTTCTGTCTGTTACTGATGTACGTCACTAGGTAACATATTTGTGAAAGCAAGTGTCTTTTGTTTTCATTGCCCAAGGATGATGATGTAAAGAATCAGTGGTTAAACTTCATTTTTTCCACAATACCAAAGCAGTACGAGAACCTTTTGTTGTGCACTCATCATTTTACCAATGACGGTTTTTCTAATCTGATTAGCTAAACACTTGAGGATGAAAGATATGACTACATTTCTTCTTTAGACCAACAAGCGTCCCCGAGCCACAGCCTCTAAGTGCAAATACAAAGTTTAAACCTACCACTGAGAAACGTCCTGATCAAGTCCTGCTTGCCATGGAGTTTCAGTTGAGCGACTGCGTCTGTATCATCCTCGCACTCTAGCTTGATTTGATAAGGTAATATCGATGCCTTTTTTTTTATATTTGGACACAAAAATGAACTATGGAAACTGACGTTTCTTTTCCTACAGAGAATAAAGTTAGATACGGAAAGACCAATCAAAAAAGACTTGGTCAACTAGCCAATCAATCAGAGCAGAGCTAATGGAAGGGAGGGGTTTACAGATCCGAACTGATTCAAACGAACTGTATTGGAATCACTGCAAAACGACTTTTATATTAAATGCATATTTTGAGAATATGACAGTGTTTTGTGACCTTTGATACATTTAAACCTGTTGTAGGGGACTGCAGAACAATATTAGGATACTTTAAAAAAAACATATTACCCACTCTTTCAATCGCTAAATGAACAGTAAAATACTTACAGATTTAAATACTCGGTCATAAAATTCAATCTCATTGTAGATATTGTTGCCATCTACGTCTTTACAGCTGAAAAACAGAGAAATATTATATATTAGACATTTCCTTACTTGTTTCTAAATGCATTTAGCTGTTATATTTGCTGTATTTAGCTAAGTATAACAATCTGTGAGATTTTTTTGTTTTGTTTTTTTCTGAAAATCCCTAATGGAGATCTGAAGTAGTTTTACCTCACATATCCCAAATGTTTATATTGAGCAAATCTGAGCACAAGATCTCTCCTGACATGTAAGCAAATTTGCTTTGCATTAAATACTGTGTATAAAATTCTTCTGAAACAAACTACTGAGAAAAACAGAAAGATATATTTGATATAATAAATATTTGAAATGATTTTCTTACCTTAAAATCATTTTTGTGTCCTGGACATCTACTTGAACATCTTTTGGGTTCTGAACCACAAAATTGACAGTCACGTACTTTTTCCGGTCGTACCAGAGCGTTCTGGCAGGTTGACTAAAGAAATGAAAGAACCATTTCAGACAATTAGGTTACACCCTTTCTCATCACTCTCTGATCAAACTAAGTGCAGAGTTTATTGCTAAATGTACATGTAGGCCCACCATTCAAAGACATCAGCATGCGCTTTCTACGATTTCAAACAGTCCCTGGTGTTCACACCTACCAGTTCTCTGGTCTCACAATCTTTGGCATTTTGACTTCTCCTAGAGTTGTTCTTGAAGTTCCCTGTGTAAATGTTTTAAATGGTTAACTTCTTGAGAAGAAAAAACTGACTGGACTGACTCAGTGTATGTCTGTGGCGGTCTGAGCGGTTGGCTCTATTTTTAGGATGGATGGTATCAGCTGCTGGAGAGGAACATACCACTTCACCCCCTGCTCTTCCCATTTAAAGGCGTTGGTGGAACATTCAGGAAAACCACTGTAGTTTCTACCCCCACCCGGCCATAATATTGCCTTTCACACATCCTGCCTGAAGAGGAGGGGTGAGAATCTGCCAGAGAAACATATGCAAACCTCAACAAGAAATAAAATAAAATACTAATAATTATTTTTGACAAATTACACAGATTTTTGTCTTAAAGATCAAATCTTGCAAATTAAGCTGAAAAGCAAAATCACCATAAAGTCATTAATTTCCTTGCATAGGCCAAGGTTTTTTTTAAAGGATATGTAGCCTAATCTGGAAGGATTTTGGTGTTTCCCATAGAGTTAATGTTACAAAAACCAGCTTCATACCCGAGATTGATAGTGGCGTCGTTGCAAATATTAATATTTATGTATCTACAGCGCCATCTGTTGAATTTATGTATGTCCATAGGCCTACTCGAATATTCTACAACGTGGAACCAAATTCAAACACGCATCGCAGTGTTGTAAATAAATGTAAATAAACAAATGTAAATAGAGGACTTAGCCTGATTCAGGAGAATACAGAGGACATTGTTTGATTTTTTTTAAATCCATTAACTATTTGTAAGCAAATAACAGTAATTTTAACTTGTGCAAATAACATATCATAATAAATAAATCACATAAAACATATGCTTAACACGCATTTTCTCACAACATCTATTCGAAAGGGTATTGTACACACAACTTGGCAACAATATATCTTTGTAGTTGGACAATAGGATCTTCTGCTGCATAAAACAAATAATTCATTCTTTAGATTTGTGTGTATAAAGTCCCAAAACAATGACGTTATAAACCAAAAAGTCATCGTTTGTATTTGTATGAGTATTAATCCGAACAAGCACAAAGTTATTTCTAAAACAACTACCCCTGCGTTGCACGGCGCTTCAGCGCCGCCATGTTTTTCCTCTTCACGTCACTTCCGCTTTGGTTCGGTGTGGCGCGAGTCGCGAGATAGTGAACAATCGGCGAGACCAGAAACACACAAACTTATGAACACACAGCTGCTGCATTATATCAGATAGCAAAAAACAAATATATCCGTTTGACAAATTTGCAAAAAACACGGCGCTTGGATTCATCGAAGAGAACATGCCGCGGAGAAAGGTGAGAGAATATGCCAGAATTAGGTCAGTAGCTCAGTCGCCTCAGCGCGGGCTAACTGCTAGCTCACTGTTTATGTCCGTGTCTGGGCAAACATAGTTTATTTTCTTTGAAAATGTCTAAACCAATTATCAGCAGTATTAGCAGCTAACATTTTATCACACGATAATCAAAAACCACAGAAGTTGTTTTAAAATACGTTAGTTTCTTTTAAGCTGATAAGCTAGTTAACTTAGCGGTTTGGCTTTAGGTGAGAGTGTATATAAACACAACCCATGATGTATAATAGTGAAATGTTTCTGTTTGCATTTTACGTTAGATGTATGTTTTTGACCGTGTTTATGTTGTAGGTATCTTTAATTATTACACTTATTCTGAATTGTTTAGACGTGCATAGAGATACCACTGTTTACACCCTGTTTGCAGAGAACAGCTGCAGGCAGTAGTTCAGATGGGACTGCGGATTCTGATGACTCTGGGGATCATGAGAAGACCGACAGCTCCCATAGTGAAGCCAATCAGCGCAATAACACCCGTATGACCCGAGCATCACTGCGCCTGAGCCAGAGCTCTCAAGGTAGAAACACAGCTGATATATTAGCAGCTGGTACAGTTGGTCAGTAGATAGACTTTAGGCTTGATGATTTTCTTCAGAGTGCCAGTAGTCCAAAACGTAGTAATACACCTCAAATAAGCATGCTGTGTACTACATTACAGTTATGCTTAGAAAATGTCATTAGTGTAACTGCAGCTTAACAATTATGTTTGTTGATTAATCTTTATTTAATCTGGAAATAAGTAAAAATGTGTTCCTATTAATTCATTAAAAAATTGGAGGCTGTAAAAATAAAACAATCAAACAAATTATATATATATATATATATATATATATGAGAAAAAAGAGGCAGCAAGAAAACATCTATAGTTAATCAGAGAATAAATAAATTAAAAAAAATCCTGTAATTTATTTGCAGAGTTGGAGACTATAAAAATAAGCCTGCATATATCCTGTACATTTTAAAAACATAGATAAAATAAAATATAAACTTCACAATTTAAATGGCAGTTTATCAGTTTTCTTTTAGAAAATGAAACAAATCAAATGAACCTCTGAAAAAAACAACCTTATTCTTAGAGAAGCAAGTAAACTTAAGTAATTAAAAAGTAAAATAAAGAAGGAAAAAAGCTGGTTGTATTCTTGAAGGTCACATACCGTGGGTACTACTGTGGTGCTGCGTCCGAAATCGCATACTGCTTAAGTAGGTACTATATTTAAAACCGAACGTACTACTCGACCGTTAAAACAGTACTATATAGTATGAATGGAACTCGGACATACTACATCCGCCATATTGATGTTGTCACGTGTCATGCGTCGTCACAACAGCGTGACAATTTAAACTTTCAATAAGTCATCCGTTTATTTAGATTGTGTTAAACAAGTGTAATTTAATCACAATAAACTATGTTTTCTTCCTGAGGTGCTTACACTTAAAATGAGCCACGTCTCCACTTTCCGCCATTTTTTTAATACGATGCCTCCTCTCATCTTCAGAATCAAAAGCAAATTATTTCTAATTCTGAAGACGATATTGCGGAAAGTATTCAGACCCCCTTAAATTTTTCACTCTTTGTTATATTGCGGTCATTTGCTAAAATGATTTAAGTTCATTTTGTTTCCTCAATGTTCACACAGCACCCCATAATGACAGAAAAACACAGAATTGTTGACATTTTTTTTGCAGATTTATTAAAAAAGAAAAACTGAAATATCACATGGTCATAAGTATTCAGACCCTTTGCTCAGTATTTAGAAGAAGCACTCTTTTGATCGAATACAGCTATGAGTTTGGGAAAGATGTTTTTCACACCTGGATTTGGGGATCCTCTCCCATTCCTCTTTGCAGATCCTCTCCAGTTCTGTCAGGTTGGATGGTAAAAATTGGTGGACAGCCATTTTTAGATCTCTCCAGAGATGCTCAATTGGGTTTAAGTCAGGGCTCTGGCTGGGCCACTCTGCCATAAAGCCCTGACTGGTGGGGGGCTGCAGTGATAGTTGACTTTCTACAACTTTCTCCCGACTGCATCTCTGGAACTCAGCCACACTGATCTTTGGGTTCTTCTTTACCTCTCTCACCAAAGCTCTTCTTCCATGATAGCTCGGTTTGTCCAAATTTAAGGATTATGGAGGCCACTGTGCTCTTAGGAACCTTAAGTGCAGCAGACATTTTTTTGTAACCTTGGCCAGATCTGTGCCTTGCCACAATTCTGTCTCTGAGCTCTTTAGGCAGTTCCTTTGACCTCGTGATTCTCATTCCATCTCAAGGAGGATCAGAAGAAATGGACAGCACCTGAGTTAAATATATGAGTCACAGCAAAGGGTCTGAATACTTAGGACCATGTGATATTTCAGTTTTTCTTTTTTAATAAATCTGCAAAAATGTCAACAATTCTGTGTTTTTGTGTCATTATGGGGTGCTGTGTGTACATTAATGAGGAAAAAAAATGAACTTAAATGATTTTAGCAAATGGCTGCAATATAATAAAGAGTACAAATTTCTTTCTGTACCCACTGTATATTCTTTAACTTAACCTATTAATGTGCTCTTATTCATGAAAGTTTCTGTTTGTAAAAAAATCCCTACTGCTAGTCTTTTATAAGGTGTTATTTCTGTTCTTCGCTCAGATGCTCCACCAGATGTGAAACACGCAGCTGAGAGAGATGAATCCCCCCCCAGGACACCCACTGGAAACGCCCCCTCATCCGAATCTGACATCGACATATCCAGCCCCAATGCATCCCATGATGAGAGTGTGACTAAAGACCAAAAAGACTCTGGCAGCGATCCCTCTCATCGCCCAAAACGCCGGCGTTTTCACGAGAGCTACAACTTCAATATGAAGTGCCCCACACCTGGGTGCAATTCTCTGGGTAATTGCTCTTCAGATTAATTTCCTTTTTGCTTATGCTTAATAATAACATTCAGTGCTAATGGTACAAGGGCTTAATTGGAAAAAACAATGTTCACATTTTTATAAAACGTTTCAAATTTGAATGGATCTTTTATTGTCAGGTTTAATTGCTAAAATCTGTATGCTTTCCTGTATTTCCTTTGTACAGGACATTTAACAGGAAAACACGAGCGACATTTCTCCATATCAGGATGCCCTCTCTACCATAACCTCTCAGCAGATGAGTGCAAGGTGCTTTAAGCCCAAAGTATACTTTACTTGCTTGCCTGTTTTTGTTTTGAGTGTTTCTGGCATAGCATGAGCTTCGACAGCTACAAAACCATCGTTTTGGTCAGCCGCTAAATTGCAAATAATTAGCATGAGCATGTGTTGTTTGTTCTTTTCTGTATTGTTTAGCACTTTCTCTGTTGTTTATCTTTGTGTGCTTGTCATCCCAATCAGGTGAAAGCAATCGAGCGTGAGAAACAAGAGGAAGAGCGCAGTCAAGGGCAGAACGAGGAGAACAGACACGCTACGCGACATCAGGTGCCTGCCAAACAGATGTTCGCTCAACACTAAACAAACATTACACTAGTGTGTTAATGCCTCTTAAGTGCATGCATGCTATTGTCCCAAATAGACACACGCCTGTGAAGGCCTAACGTCAACAGGGTGGTGGCTATTTTTAGGAGAAGCTGTAATTGATTGTAAGCCATAAATTCTGTGGTAACTACAGTGAGATTATGACTCATGAGCTATCCGTGAAGAGATTTATCTGGAAGAGACACCATGTACCTTTTAGTAAAAGTGGGGTGTGATGTTAATTTGCATTGCTGTTCCACAGGCACCAACTCAAAGACAAGTTCGATATAAAGAGAAGGTCATGGAGATGAGAAAGAGGAGGGATTCTGGCCTGACGAAAGACCAAAAAGAAAAGTACATGGTAATAGTGTCCTCTTAGTGATTTAAAATATTTATGTATTAATGTTTTTAATTAGAGATAAAGTCCAGTAGTGATATGTTGTTGTTCTTGTTGTTTTTAGGCCAGACTAATTTAGCTCTTGTTAAAAATGATGCTTAGGTGTTAATTATGTTTATATTTGGGATCCATTTAGATCTGTTCTTTTTTTTGATGCATCAGGAACACAGACAGACACATGGAACCGCTCGTGAACCACTGCTGGAGAACATTACCAGTGATTATGATCTGGAGCTGTTCAGAAAAGCTCAGGCCCGTGCAGCTGAGGATCTGGTATGAACAGACATGCCTCTCACTTTGCACACTTTGACAACTTGACTAAAATCACACCTTTCTGTCAAATTGTAAATAAAATCATAATCTCATAATTTAAGTATTTAATTTATAGACTTTAGAATGTGTATGTAGTAATAACATAACTTTTTATTTTATATATATATATATAGTGTATGTATGTATATGATGGCTATATATATATATATATGTGTGTGTATGTGTATGTATATGTGATCCTGGACCAAAGCAGTCAATAGTAGCGCAGGTATATTTCTAGCAATAGGCAAAAATACATTGTGTGGTCATAATTAATACATTTTTACCATGAAAATATGATTCATGATAATAAGAATTGCTAAGAACTTCATTTGTACAAATCTAAAAGCAGTTTTCCTCCGTATCATTTTTTTTTTGCACCCTCAGTGTCCATATTGTTAAATATTTTATCTTGGCCAAACGTTACCATATCCTAACAAACCATACATCAATGGAACGCTTATTTATTCTGTTTTTCATATGACATATTAATCTCAGTTTAAAAAAATTGACCCTTGTTATTGCTTTTGTGGTCCACGGTCACATATTTAGTAAAAGTAACCATATAGTGGTATACTGTTATTGTGAAGAAATAGCTTAAACTGAGATTTTGTGTTTACTGCCCAGTCCTAGTTCTTATGGTAGCTTTATGTAGAAATGTTATATTTAAGGTTTTTGTTGTTCCCAGGAGAAACTGCGTCTGCAGGGTCAGATCACAGAGGGCAGTAACATGATCAAGACCATTTTGTTTGGCCGTTATGAGCTGGACACTTGGTACCATTCTCCCTACCCCGAGGAATATGCCCGTCTTGGCCGTCTGTACATCTGTGAGTTCTGCCTCAAGTATATGAAGAGTCAGACCATCCTGCGCAGACACATGGTAAACAAAATACATAATTTATTATGGGAAGTTTGACTATGTTATGATTGCATGTCTCAACATTTAGTCAAGTGATCGTACTGCCTAAATCTATATGGGGGTGAATTTATATGTGACGTGTCATGATCTCTGCAGGCCAAATGTGTGTGGAAACACCCCCCTGGTGATGAAGTCTACAGAAAAGGTGCCATCTCTGTGTTTGAGGTTGATGGGAAAAAGAACAAGGTGTGGGCATTGGATGTTAATATACTAATTATTTAGTGGCTGTATGAATGCAAAGAGTTTTGGATGCATGTGTTGCTTTGCAGCCTGGGCTGCACCTAACCCCTTTTTATAATCAATTATAGGCTGTGGATGAGTTTGTTTGATAAACGTATGCAAATTATTCATCCCCAACCCAACAGATCTATTGTCAGAACCTCTGTTTGCTGGCCAAGCTGTTTCTGGACCATAAAACACTGTACTATGATGTGGAGCCTTTCCTGTTTTACGTCATGACTGAAGCTGATAACACAGGCTGTCACCTCGTGGGATATTTCTCAAAGGTAATCCGTGGATTGAGGCTGCATGTTGTGGATGACATCATTACGAAACAGAAGCACTTACTGTCAACACATTAGTATGTATTTTATGTAGTTATTGGACTGTTGGTACTGTAACAGCTGTGTCTCAACCTAAGTAGGATGCTGCTTGACTGATTGAATTTAAGACTGTTAAAATCTGTTTTGGTCTTTGCTGTGTTCTGAATATGTGAATGAGTAATCGGCTGGCATGGAGTGCCAATCTAAGAGTCTAATTATGGGAGTTGTTAACACAAATCTGAACCAGGCTTAAGTGTTTTGTTTGGGGTACTAACCAGACTGAAGAGCACTGCAAAACATGCAAATATACTTTTGTGGACAATTAAGAGAAATGTTAGCCTATAGTGTCTTTCATATGAAGGCAGAGGAGTTGTCATGTAACGTGCACACTAGCTAAACCTCTTCTCTGTTTTGTGCAGGAGAAGAACTCGTTCCTGAATTATAACGTGTCCTGTATCCTGACTATGCCACAGTACATGAGGCAGGGCTACGGCAAGATGCTGATTGATTTCAGTGAGTACCGGCGTTATCTCTTTATACGTTTGCAGTTCAGTGATATAAACATCTAGACGGTAATCTAATGTCATGTTCATTTCATTAAACTGATACACTGTAATAACTTTAAAATTCTAAATAAACAGACTCATAATAATGTTTTGTCCTGAAGACTTAAGAAGAAGAATAAAATTAATTTATTCTATTTTAAAATTGTTGCAACAATTGGGCCCTTTGGAATGTTTTTATGTCTATCTGGATTTTTTATTTAATATAAATGTGACATCTAAGCAATTCTAATCAAATGAAGGCATGAAAAGGGATCAGAACGTGACACACACCCGCTTACTTGTTCGAACTGTAGCCTTCCCATTAATATTGTAGTTCGTTTTTCAGAATTATTCTGTTACTCTTCAACGAGTACATGACTGTCTGTTTGGTATGGCTCTAGGTTACCTCCTGTCAAAGGTTGAGGAGAAGGTGGGTTCTCCTGAGCGCCCTCTTTCAGATTTGGGCCTCATCAGTTATCGCAGCTACTGGAAGGAAGTGCTGCTGCGGTACATGTGCAACTTCAAGGGCAAAGAGATTTCCATCAAGGGTAAGACAAGTTGCCCCTGCCATGCAAGGGAGCATTTGTAAGCATGTTCACTGTGAAATCCCTGTAAAATCATGTGGTCTTAGCTTTGTCTTTGTTTCGCCCCGTACAGAGATCAGTCAAGAGACGGCAGTGAATCCTGTGGATATTGTCAGTACTCTGCAGTCACTTCAGATGCTTAAGTACTGGAAAGGGAAGCATCTGGTCTTGAAGCGACAGGTATCAGAAAATCGTTATATATATATATATATATATATATATATATATAAGACATGTGTGCTATCTATATATATATATATATATATAGCACACGTCTTTTTTTCCCCACCCTTTTTGTTTTTATTACTAAAACTAAATGTTGTAGTAATAATTGCGTTGTTCTTGCAGAAATATCCTTGAATAGATTTAACGAGACATTTAAATACAATTTTGGTTGAACCAGCAATTTTTCAAAAGCCATATTTCTGCTGTTGTTTGAATGTATGTGTGCTCTATGGAATAATAACAGAAGTTCAATGGCATCCCCTAGCTTTTCAGTATTTAAATATTTAACATGCTTGATAATATTACTTGAAAATGTAACTTGCATGATGGAGGAACTTGTCTTTTTGTGAATGTTTACACGTATTAACTGTTTTTTTGTTTTTTTTTCAAATGGCACAGGACCTGATTGATGAGTGGAAGGCCAAAGAGACCAAAAGGGGCAACAACAACAAAACCATAGATCCCAGCTCTCTGAAATGGACCCCTCCCAAAGGAACCTAATGGACTTACATGCTACGTTTCGTACTGCCGTTATCTTTTTTTTCTTTTTTAGGACTCCATCAACAACAGTGTCTTTTGCAATGGCTCCAGCTGTTAGTGTCATTTTTGTCTCTTTATATGTGCTTTTTGTATCTCTGGAATCTCTCACTTTTGTTTATACAGTGCTATTTATTTTTTTAAATCGTGTTTCATTCATATTTTTCTCCGGCCAAAGTATTGTCTATGCCCTAGCGTATATTTTAAAAGTTTTTTTTAAAGCAAAAAATAGTTTCTAAACGGTAGAATATAGTGAAAAATGAGGCCTTACAAAAAAAAAATTGTTTCCTGATTTCTTCGTGTTGAAAGATTTGTGAATGAATGTTTTCATTGAATTCAGAACTGGGATAAAAACTCATGTTTGATACATACTTTTTATTACATCACATTTGATACCCGAAGCAAGACATTTACTTGCTTAATGTTCCTAAATGATGTTCTTATGAATTATGACGTCTGTGTGAGTTAAGAGCGGAGAATAATTGTGTATTGTTTCACAGAGACTAGTGAAGTCTAATAGAGCGCTGGATACTGTCATCAGTAGTACTGCAGTCTGTCCCATTCTGTGTGAACAACAACATGATTTCACATTCATAAACTGCTGCTTTTTCATCATTTTTGCAGAAATACAATTCTAACACAATTCTTCTTTCAGTGTTGTACCTGTTTGTTTGTTCATATCTTCAGATTTGTCCATTGCTGTGCTGGTCTCTGGGACTGTTTTTCTGATATCACCTGCAGATTAATACGAAAATCTATTTTTCACTGTTGCAGTATAGCAGTGCTGTTATTTTTTACATTTAGTCGTTTAGCAGAGACTTAAAATGAATTCCCAACAGCTATAAGACAAAACGTTAATTAGAGCAGCCATACCTCCTGAAGGTCTCTTGCCCATCAGTCCCACAAACATGTCTCCCTTATGCCCTTTGGAAAAATGTATGTTTTTAAACCAAGACATTTAATCACTAGCAAAAAAAAAAAAAAAAGTTAGTGTTAGTGTTAAGCAAGAAATATTAAATTCAGTCATGGCATTAAATGTTAAATACACTCAAACGTTAGTATTGTGTCTAATACAAATACCTAAACATTCTCGAATCAAGATAAATTTACTTGAGATGCAAAATCATAATAAAAATATGCAGTGTGCTTGTCTGAGAAACATGCTTAAAAAATGAACAAATATGTGTTGTTATTGATGTAAGGACCTTTAGACATTAGTGATAGAAAACAGGAAAATACAATGTAATTCATATTTTCAGACACATTCTGGGAATTGATGTATTTTGTTCTCTTGAATGTAATGGTTTAAATTTAATTTTTTTTTAAAAAGCACAGTTTAAAAATAGATTTGTAAAACCTGCAGAAACCCTGGATGTTGATATGCGTGTTATAAACATAATTCTATAAATATATATTTAGTTACTAAAGTGAATTTACTCACTTCTTCGTTCCATTTTTACAGGCTGGACGACTTCTAGAACAAGTAAGGGAAATATAATTATCAATATACAGTGTTTGTTTTTCATATTAAGAAATAGTTAATATAATTTGATTAAACAATGTGAATTATGCATCAATGACTGAAATTGATCTGAAATTCACTGAATGAATCTTAAAATATTCTGTCAGTGTCAAATGCTTAATTGTAATTTATTTATTTATTTTAAGTTAGACTCCACTGCGCTTTGTGGTAATAACCAAGTATTAATATAGCTACAATACAACACGATAAACAGATCATAATTCTTAGGTGCTTTGTATCCTGGAGTCAACAAAACCAAATTGTACCAGAGCGTTTTCCCATTAGTCCATAGAACTGATGAGATTTGGATCTCTTTAGCAGACCGGCCACTTGACTGGCTAGTGTCTCCTCCACTGGTTCATCCTGATCAAACAACCGAAGCATTTTGATGAATGCACATCATTATTTGGGTTTTCGTGATAGAACAAAAACATTTGTAATTGATGGAAACACTTTACTTTATTAACCATAACCTTTTCAATTATTTAATATTTTTATTTTGATAGAAAAAAAGGAAACATTTCTCACCTCCCAGTTATCTGAAATCCAGGGGTCTCTGTTTAGATTGAAAGACAATCCTTGAACACTGCAGGCAAGAGCAAGTACGGTGAGCATTAACACCGAGAGTTTCCAGATCTCCATAAGGAACAAAAATGTGCAAGATCTAACCCTAAGTCTTATATTAAGTAAAAGAAATAAGGAAAGTGAGCTTATAATACAAAAAGAAATTGTCAGCTGAGAGATGTGTTCATCCAGCAGCAGGGTCTTTTCTGTTCTTCACACGGTGGCGGCTGCATTTATAGCCATACGGCTGCCAACCCCCTCCCAGCTCTCAGATCCCAAAACCACCCTCATCATCTCTGCCACAAACAATTCATATAATGCATTTATTGCAAAATGACGTCCACTTGACTTGAGTGATCAATGACTCTATTTCCATTCCCAGGTTTTGATTAATCGACCCATCACACATCAATGAAGATGCGAAATAATTCACAAAACAATGTTTTATTCTTTTATTTTTTTAAATCCACTCTATTATGGAAGACATGTATATTAGAATCGTGGATATATTATAAAAACATAGCCTAAACAAATGATGTACTTATTAAAAAAGCAATAAATCAACCTTGCTTTACAGCTATAACATATTTGACCTCGCTCACACAGACATATATCTAGTATAAAGGATATTACTTGTTTCTAATTAATTTATTTATGACATTTCAATCTTTGTATTCAGAGCCAAACAGATTGACTGAGGCATCTGATACTGTCACAGGGCTTGGCAAACAATCCCTTCTGTTGCGCAAGTAGTGACTAACTCAGTAATTGTTCAGTAAGTTATACTAAACTACACTTGACTCCCCCGTTAGCAAGTCTTTTGCTTCTAAATAAGCCTGGATTTACAAAATCGGTAAACTCTAATTGCTCAAGTCATATTTTTTGCTATTAGAGAGACTGTAACTTGTCCTGTTATACCACTTAGTAGTCTGCGATCTGTTGAAAATAAGTTTAAACTATATATTCTGTCAACAAGTAATTTAGATGGCCTGAACGTGTCAGTTCACATGCTTCATCATTTGGCTCTTGTGTTGGGTTCTGGATGTTGGGTTAATGTTATCTCACTGAAATAAAACTTCTTGACTTTGCTTAAAAATAAACCGACTTCCCTTCAAAATGTCTTATTGCTAGCAGGTATTGAATTTAGTTTTCTTTCAGTTTTTGGAAATAATTATAGTAGTTGTTTATCTGAACTTATACAATTAATTGATTACCAGAAGAAATTCAAAACCTGTACAAAACAAGCTGAAAGAAAGATAGAATCCAAGATTTGGTAATAATATAGCATAAGATATATCCAAACAGACATCAGGATCACCAGATTAGCTGAATGGTTTTCAGAATATTATAGATTTTCTAAACTTTCATCTTTTCTGATAACTAGCTAGACTTTTTGGTATATGAAGATTGTTTTAACCAAATTACTTGAATTAATATGTCATTAAAATGACTTTACAGTTCACTGTAGTACAAACTAAAGTATACTACAGTATTTACAGTTTATGAGTTCACGACTACAATATGCCGTAGCATTTATTAACAAAGTGTTGTTATATATAGGCTACAGTATAATACACTTTATAGTATGGTTCAAAAACACTATAGTAGGCTATTTACTAAATTACTATAGCCTAGTATTTTTCATAACATGCATATAAAAAAATAGTGTAGTACTAATTAATAGAAATGACTGTGGCATTATGAAATGTTTGGCGTCAAAACCCAGAACCCCACTGGTCCCAAAATAAAAATAAATATGCTTGTGGTAAATATAAATTGATGATATTTGTGACGTTAGGCTCTACAACATGACTTACACACACCCGTAATGAAAACAATGTTTTTTAAGAAGTTATGTTTATTTTTAAGAAGTTATGTTTGTAATAAAAATCTTTGTAGTGTGAATGTGTGCAGTTTACTTTGTAGGCTACAGCAAAATGTCAAAGTATGGTATGTTTATGTTATATTCATGAAAAAAAAAACATAGGAATATCTCGAGGCAACCCATGGCGACACGTATCCTTTATTAGCTATCCAATTTAGTTATTAGTCCCTAAATAATCCATACTGTACAGCGGTTAATGTAGTTTTGTGTATGTATGCGACTTTGAAGCCCCCTAAAGGTAATAGAATGGATTTCACTGTCGTAAACATACCACTGTCGTAATTGCGCTACACGTGCATTTATTGCTGCCATAAAGCAATCTGCTACTTTCGCGAAATTTAGGGAAGAAACCGGAGCATTTCTACATGTTTAAAGTAAGTGAAGCAGACACCCAAGTAACCCCAAGGTTTTAAAACAAAACGAAAAACTTAGGTTACTTTATTAACAGTTCTATAACGTTACCTTTGTTTCTGCAAGTGCAAGAGTGTAAACTGGTATTAAAATAAAATATTCGCTTTTGATTACGTCAACGTCTGAGAATCCTCCGGGAAAGCATTAATTGTGCTTCTTTGAAGCAATTAAAATGCACTTATTCAGAAGTACTTCAAAAGATTGCATTGTTTGCGTTCGTCCGACAATTAAATTTAAAAGTTTTTTTTCTAAATGACTAACGTATCAAGCTTCACACAAACACCTCTCATTGAAACCTAGATGACACACAGGATTTGTGCTCTTTGATCTCACCACAGGTGCTTAACAAAGCAAGAAACCAATTTTCGATAATTTCACCTGAACGCCACTCATGCGCTTCCAAGCCCACAGAGGTCTAACGTTGAGTGCTGAATCAAACAGATACAGAGGCTCTTCATTTGCATATGAAAACTGCTTCATTCAATGGGGTCTGACAATGCTGACACCATATTACCATGTTATACTCAACTGTTTGCCCATATTAGGCATAGATTTATTATGGAATATACCATTGATACTAGTTGATCAGCGTTATGAGAAAAATGCAGGACTTAATTTAAGATTGTGTGTATTTGATGGATTTGAATTTGAAAAAACAAATGAATGAATGTAAAGCATACATGAATGGGACATGCAAGAATTTGCATTGTTTACAACATATATTTACTATATATTTAAATCACATTTTGGCTAATTTTTTTTTTTTTAGATGAGTAGATATCATTGATTTCACAGATTTAAAAATAAATGCATTTTGATTTTTTTTATAAAATCAAACAAACGCAAATCGTTTTTTAATGCAGAAATCTTACCCTTTTTTATTAATGTGACAGTTATCCATCACAATAGGTATATTTATGTTTAAGCTGTGCAATTTGAATGGATGGAAATTTTGAATGCCCTGTTAAATCAATTTAAATTAGGTTTAGTCTTAAGGTAAAGCTAATATACAGCACACAAACATGGAGCTCAGTTCTTCTTGCTCTCTTAAGGAGTGTCATGATCTTGGTGGGAAATCGTGACTGGGAATCTGTATGTCTTGATTGCATCCACTTTGACCTCCTGAAGCTCTTTCAACTTGCTTTGTGCATCGTCTGATTGCTGATATTGTTGCTTTGACTAGATGTGATGAGACGTGCCTGTCTTGCTTTTTCTATCAGCAGTTCAACCTGTCCTGTAATTTCTGAAGCCATTTTCGAACCACACCGATGAAACTGATATTTGAAATCCGGTAGAAGTTAAAGATATTTTTTATCTTTTTTTTGCCACTGCAGTTCCTGGGTTGCGTTTAGAGGAGAGGAACAGCGTGTGCTGGAACAGGTTTTGTCAGCCTTTAAAATCATTCATGTTCAATTCATATGTTCGAATGAAGGTTATGGAAAGCCGTAAAGAAATGAACTAGTTTGATCTGAATAGCAATTGTTAACTGAATTTGAGTCTAAAGTATATCAGATTTCTTTGAATTATGATATTAGTTTATTAAAAGTTTATTGGGTTTTCATGGAAATAATTAGCTGTTTAATTAGCAACAAAACAGCCCATGTGAAATAGTTTTAACTCTATAAAGTCTACAGTATCATATTTAATATACAAATTCCCAAGGCTTTAATTTATTAACATGATCAAAGCTGTTGTACACAATCTTTTCTGTTGTCTGATTGATAACATCACAAGTAAAAGATGTTTTATAAAATGTAAGAATAGGTTTTATATTGTTAGACATTACCCATACATAATGTATTGAAATAACCATGTAAAAATGTAAGTATACATTTTTTTATTTCTCTGTATTTAATTGAATTATATGCTTTGTCTTGAAACTCTGATCATAAAACCAAGTATTTAAACATCTTGCTAAGGCTTGTTATTAGGAGATATAGAGTGACAGATGATATTTAAAGCAGTTTTATGTAAGCCGTCTGCTATACAATTAGCAATTAGCTGCAAGAAATTCTTACATTTTTTACCATATAAATCTCAGCAAGTACTCCAAATTGCAGATATTTGGGCATATTTAGGAATATTGTTCCCTTTCTCCTAAAAGCCTGATACTCAACAAAAAACACATATTTAATTTAATTTAATTTAATTTTATTTTATTTTATTTTATTTTATTTTATTTTATTTTATTTTATTTTTATTTATTTTTTATTTTTTAAATTTTATTCTATTTTATTTTATTTTTAGGGTTAGATGTGAGAACAAATCAACAAGTTTTTATTTGTATTTAGAATGGTTTGTGCTTTAAATAAACATTATTTTTAATAATGTTTTTCACTACTTATAGAGAATATAAATGTGTACAGCTGTGCATATGTACTCAAGACAGACTGTATGTGATGGCAAAAAAAAATGTTTACTGTGTCTATGCAGAATAAAGACAGGAACCTTGCGGACAGCCCCCACAGCTCTCCAAACGCCTCTTTCGTTAAAGGAGTCACTGTTAAACGATTGTGCTCTAATCCTGTGATGACAGATTCCCTGTTGAGTTCAGTTCAGTACAACAAACTCCGTTTATCAGTCTTGTAGATTTACTGTTCATTTAATTGTAGCAATTGTGAGTCTGTGATTACATTTGCTGTTTTACTAGCATCACATAAATCAGTACGGCTGATCTTTCTGAAATTTGACAGGCACTTAGAAATGATCGCTTTTATCCTGATTCAGTCCATATAAACGCAAACTTATAATCCTGCATTTTTCTGTATCCAATCAATAGATTTATTTCTGATTTAATATGAACACAATTATCCAGCTCTTGTAACCCACTTAAAAACCTTAGATAAACATTTGGTTTAGGATAGTCTCTAAAAAAACACAAGAACACCAACAGAACTCCCATGCATATATAAACAACCAAAAATACCATAACATATTTAGAACACACTTGAAATACAACAAACACATAATTTGCATATACTCATTATTAGATCTGCTAAACCGGTTGGTAAATGACTTTTTGGTTTTTGTTTCGCTCTTAAAATGCCGAATACTTCATCATGGGTGTGTGTTTTGCGGTGGTGAGTTTGCTTTAATTTGTATGATTGGCCAGGTACTATTGTTCACCAGATTTTTTTGGGCCTCTCATGGAAATCAGACACCACTCAGATGCAGCTGTTGTGTACGAAGCCAGGATTGTAAACCTTTGCTTGGGGACAATTCCTGTTTGACAAGTTTACTTGGTCCTTGACCTTCCAAGATTCCTGAGGTCTCCTCCCATGTAGTCATCACATAACCAGGCTGAACGGTCTGAGTAGCTTCAACCAATGCCTTTTATTTCAGGTGTGATCTTACCAGGGTGAGGCCAGTATCTCTTTAGAGATGATACTTTGTTACAGTCACGCAATTTGTTATTGTTTTGACTTGTGCCTTGGTTATAGGAGCCAGTACCTGGATGGGAGACCTCCTGGGAAAACTAGGTTGCTGTTGGTAGAGGTGTTAGAGAGGCCAGCAGGGGGTGC
>JAUMHR010000146.1:8182-20304 GCA_032361145.1 Enteromius fasciolatus | reverse complement strand
TTCAAACTGTAATCCACATGACTCCAGTCCAGCAGTGAAGTAAAAAGCTGTGTATACACACACACACACACACACACGTATATGTTTTTTACATATATAAGTCAGAAACATCTTGATGATGGATTTGCATGCATTTGAAACGTGCAGTTTTTCACTTCACAAGACATTAATAGAGTATTTCCCAAGAGTGTCTCTCATTCTGATGGCACCCATCCACTTCAGAGGATTCCTTTGGTGAGCAGTGACTTAGAGCTAAATTTGTTACATTTTCAGTTTTTTTTAATATATATATATATTCTTTAATATACATACTGTGTGTTATTTTAGAATAAATGTCGCCGTTCACTTTTTAGACAGTTGGCATGTACAAGGAGAAAATAGCCCGGCAAGAAATCGGTGTGCTGACCAAACAGTCAAAAGTCCCCCGGACTCAGAAGGTGGTTCTCCCAGAGAGTGGCCTGGAGCCGTTTCGTGCGTACAGACGGGTTCCTATATCATACACCCGCTTGGACAAACTGGGCCACAGCCATTGGGAAGGCAGCAAAGCTGTGAGCAAATATATCTCCAAATACATAACACTTCATAGTTCCAATGCTGTTTTTTCTGTTGTTGTAGTTAAATTAAAATAAACTGAACAAAAAAGACAGTAAAGACTTTTACATGAATACAAAGATTATCTTCAATAAATACTGCTCTATTCCTCAAAGAGACATGAAAAATATTAAGCAGCTTAGTCTAAAACATCTAATGATTTAATATATTTGATTGAATATTTTATGTTTTGACACCATAGGAAGAGGCAAAAACAGACAATGAGGACACGGTGTCTGTACAGCTTGGAGCACCAGAGACCAGCACCTTTAACTGGTTTGTAATAAGAAGGCTTTTACTGTTTATATTCAGACAGATTTCATTCAGATGTTTTGGATTAACTCACTTGTTGCTGTGGTTTCAGGTCTTTTTTGGGTATCGCAGTTCCTCCTCCATCAGTGCCTGACTTTGGGGTTTCTAGCGTCTCTGCTCCACCTGATCTCTCTCCAGCTTCACCGCCTCCATCACTCATGTCTGACCTGTCTCTGCCTGCCTATCCAGACCTGTCCATGCTGCCTCCTCCACCTCTCCCAGATGATGAGATGGAAGACGCTCCACCCCCACCTCCTCCTCCTTCCCCTCCTCCATCTAGTTCAGTGTATGGTGGTTCTCTGGTTCCCCCTCCACCTCCTCCACCTGGCCAAAACCTCTCATTAACTTCAGCAAACCCTCCACCTCCTCCTCCTCCTCCTCCTCCTCCAGGGAACATGGCTATCCCACCACCTCCTCCACCTCCTCCTCCAGGGAACATGGCTATCCCACCACCTCCTCCACCTCCTCCTCCAGGGAACATGGCTATTCCACCTCCTCCTCCACCTCCAGGGAACATGGCTATTCCACCTCCTCCTCCACCTCCAGGGAACATGGCTATCCCACCACCTCCTCCACCTCCCCTCCAGGGAAAGACGGCTGTTCCTCCTCCACCTCCTCCTCCTTGCTCTTACAGTGGTTCATCACTACCTCCACCCCCACCTCCACCTCCACAAAATGCCTCCATTGTGCCACCACCACCACCGCCTCCTCCTCCTCCTAATACTGGAGGAAAATTTATTCCACCACCTCCTCCACCTCCCCCATTTTGATTGCTGACCTCCAATGTTATTTTTCTCGAAAAGACTGTATGAAATTTGATGAGATAAGATATTTTTAATGCTTTTTTATTTTTGCTCTTATCGTGATTAATCATATCCAAAATCCAAAAGTTTTTATTTACTTTATATATGTATGTGTACTGTGTATATTTATTATGCATTTATAAATACATACGCATACAGCATATATTTTGAACACATTTTATACATTTGTATATTTATATTCTCATATGCAATATTATATGTAAATATATTTAATATATAAACAAAACATATCTTCCTTAAATATATACATGCATGTGTTTGTATTTATACACAATAAATATAAATAGCATATATATATATATATATATATATATTTATATATAATGTTAGCAAAAAAATGTATTATAGATTATAGAATTAATTGTTTGACAGTACTACTTTTTATAAAAATACATCCAAATACTTTTTTAAGTATATACTAAATGTGTGAAATTTATATATATATATATATATATATATATATATATACATGCTATACACGGAATACACACATATGCAAACAAAAACTTTTATATTGTATGTGATTAATCGCAATTAATCTTTTGACTTTTTTATTAAATAATATGAAATTTTTCTTATAAATGTTTATGGTATCAAACAATAAATAAAGACAATGTTTTATATAAAGTGTATTACGTAATACCAGACACGTTTTATTCAGTATTTATGACATACTTCCATAAATTAAAAAGGATTCACAGAATTATTTTTAATGGATTGGTACTTCATAGTCATTTGTCCATTTAACTTTTTTGGAAGCAAAACAAAACAGGTACTGCGCTGCAGATGGCAGCACCGAGTTTATATATTTTGTCAGTGTTTTTGAAACTGAAGTGCTGGTTGTTCAGAACAGATAGGGCATGAAATTATGACGTATTATCATATTGAGTATAGCTTTCCCACGTTACTATATTTGCAATACAAAATAAGTTCACTGATACCTATACTATACTGTAGTTCTATCACTGAGTAACTAGAGACTTGTGCTGTGTGTCAAGCGAGCTGCCTTGCCTTCCTTAGACATTATTTTTGGGAATCATACTCACACTTCGTGTCCGAGTCCGCTGATAATCCTCCAGGGGGCGCATGGCGGCTCAGACAGGATATGTAGAAACTAAAAACATAATCTAGTTTTAAAGTGCATTAAAGAATCAATAGAAATTGTCATTTGTTTTAATAATCTTAATTTAAAAAACAATCAAACACATACAGTAGGCCTACTCACAAACGACTGTGATTGGTCAGGCTTGATCGACGCTGAGAAAAGTAACGCTTACCACATGAGAACGCCTGCACCAAAAATATGGACAAACGTTTTATATCGGAATAATAACACATTGAATAACTTGAATTGTTCTATCTTTATATACACAAGCACACAACTAGCAGAATATAGTGATTGGTTCAGTTTATTTGTATTTCACAAAACATTTATAGTTTTCATTAGTTCCTTTGCCAAAGTTATTAAGCCAAAGATTTGTAGAAAAAACAACAACAGTTTGTACAAAAGGACAATAAAAAAAATAAATATGTACTTAAAAAATACAATGCAGCTTATTAAGATACATAAATAACATTAAAGCCCACATTTTTGGTTATGAAGAAGCCATTTAACATTTAAAATGCTTTTTAAACGAGTTAATCATCACATCAAATGCTCTTGTTGTGGTATTGAATCCCACTGAGGTGATGCTCTGAATGAAAAAGTTTGACCAAACGATGTTTTTCTACTATGTGAAATTATGCGATCAGCTCTTTAAATTTAATAAAATCAACCAGAGGAGAAGGAGCTCAACCATGCATCTTATAAACTAACAAAATATTTTTACATTTAGAAATGTTTTCCCAGCTAAGCAGGTTATACGTATTTCAAATACGACAATGGTGAAAACAATTTTTTTATTCTTTTTTTAATGTATTATTTTCGTAATAGGGTCATTTATATTTTTTTCAGTTATTCAATTTTTTTGACCGTTTTCCACATTTTGTAGTTTTTTTAAGCTTATAAATCTTTGATGAAAAACTAAAAATCCTAATATATTAAAAAAAAAAAACATTATTAAGAAAAAGCGTGGCCGTCAAAGCTCCGCCCATTCCGAGACCCTCGTTCAGGCGAAAGCGACAATCTATGCGTCGCGTTCATTTCTGTGGGCTTGAGACAGCGCTGGACTGACAGCTCTCTATGAACACAGCCAGAGACACTCGAGCTGAATCATTTCTTCTCTTCAGTGGCTGTTATTGAAAGGTTTTAACTGTGGAGATCTGCACCTCTTTCAGGCCTTCATGTCGAGCCTTAGGGAAAGTGAGTATTCCGCATTTCCCGCTGCCCTCCCATAGCTTGTCCATGTCGGTCCGGCGCTTCTCGGGGGTCACGGAGAGCTCCGGGTCCGCCGAGCCCAGGGAGCTGTTCGAGGCCTGCAGGAGCGGAGACCTGGAGCGGGTGAAGAAGCTCGTGTGTCCGGTGAATGTGAACAGCAGGGACACCGCGGGGAGGAAATCCACCCCGCTGCACTTCGCTGCGGGTGCGTCCCTCTCTCCTTCCTATTCCGTCTTCTAAAACAAGAATCTAATTTATTCAGACATTATTATTTTTTCTGCTCTATCCGTTGAATGGATGTTCATCATCAGTATCACTGGTGTTATATAATATATCTTCAATACAGTTGTATTTGCATGCAATTAATAATTACAAAAGACAAAAACATAGCTTAATTATGATAATATATAGGATCTTTGAGATTAAGTGCACTTTCTGTTTGTTACTGTAAATATATAATCAAGATAACATGTTAAAAATGTTAATATGCTATAGCGTATATTGTCATTAAATTAAGATATTTTAGTGTTGTCAAACGTTTAATAGTGATTAATCACAAGTTTTGTTTACATAGTATATGTAATACTGTGCATTATTGTGTATTTATAAGTACATGTACAATATTTAAAAAATATTTACCTGTATATATGTGTGTGTGTGTGTGTGTGCGTGTGTGTAAACATAACATTTTTCTTAAATATACAGATATATATGCATGTGTGTGTAGCCTATTTACTATATGCATAATAAATATTCACTTTATATTATGTCAGCGAAATCTTTTATTTTGAATGCAACTAATCAGGATACATTTTTATAGTATAATGAATCCTTGCAAATGCTTAAATTTATACACATTTAAATGAAAAGTTTATAAAATTAGTTAATAAAATTAAAATACAATTATTAATTAAAATTTTTATTGTATTTAATTGAATTAAATACAATTCATGATATATGTTTAAATTTAATAATGCAAAAATTAAATCATTTGGACCACAGTCCTCTATTATAAAAAAGGATGTGCATAGTAACATTATAATGTAAACATACTGTTTATAAAGAAAAAATGTTGAGATGCCTGTCGTGAAAAAAAGTCATAGTCCTCAAGATGGTAACTGCAATCGTTATTACTCCATTGGACATTATAATCACAACTATGCTGTTTTCATTGACATTATTTGTTAAATTGGCAGTGAGAAATTGTTTACTGTTCCCTCAAAAATCTTAGTATCACAGTGTAATGTTGAAGTTGTGCTTAATGGAAGCAGTCCATTAAGCCCACGGCTGTGGGACGGCCCGCTCTTCTGTGGCAGGTTTTGGCCGTGGAGATGTGGTGGACTACCTCCTTCATCACGGAGCAAACGTGCACGCCCGCGATGACGGTGGCCTCATCTCGCTCCACAACGCCTGCTCGTTTGGTCACGCTGAAGTCGTCAACCTGCTCCTGCAACACGGGGCCGATCCCAACTCCAGAGACAACTGGAATTACACCCCGCTGCACGAGGCTGCCATCAAGGGCAAGATCGACGTCTGCATCAGTAAAGCCTCCTAGTGATGAAGTTTTCAGAACTTGCTTGGATAAAAAAAGTACATTAACTCATGTTTGTCATTTGTAGTTTTGCTGCAACATGGTGCTGAGCCAACGATCCGAAACACTGATGGAAGGACAGCGCTTGACCTCGCTGAACCCTCCACCAGAGCAGTTCTGACCGGTGAGTGAGGAATCAGGATCCCGTCCTTAGTCCAATTGATGACAATGAAAGAGAAGTCTGTTGAAATGGTACACATTAACAAAGACGTGCTCTTGATTGTCATCATGAGTTGCTAAGACATACAGTATAGTGTAGTGCGATTCATGAAGAAATAATTCCTTTTGAATGGATTATTAACCAATTTGGAAGTCTTTTGGACCACGTCGTTATAAATACTGGACAAGTGTTGTGTAAAAGTAATCATGTCTGCACACTGTGCACAAAAAATATCCGCCAGTTATGTCACATTACAGAAGCAAACAACACATATTTATGTAGAAAAAGCATCAGACATATGGTGGAAATCAAAAGTTAGCTGATGCAGGAGTGAAACCCCAAAAAACCCAAGTTGTCCCTCAAAAATGAATATTTTACTTACCCCAAAGCCATCCTAGGTGTATTTTTTATGCATACTGTAATTGATAGCAGTGCTGTCAAATTATTAATCGCATCCAAAATATACTTTTTTGTTTACATAATATATGTCTGTGTACTGTATTTTATGTATATATAAAGACACACCAATACAGCATATATTTTGGAAATATTTACATGTATTTACGTGTATATATTTATATTCATAGAAATATGAATATAATCTATAAATCGATTCAGTATGTAAACAACATTTTTCTTAAATATATGCATGCATGTGTGTGTATTCATACTGTATATACATACATAATACATTTACACAGTACACACACTTAAATAATGTAAACAAAAACATTTATATTGGATTTGATTCATCATTTGAGAGCATTAATAACATAGCATAGCCTACATATGGATATGTTCATTTTATTTCTTCATTACTTTCAAATTCCACATTGTTTGGAGGACAGCATTGGGCAGGAGGTGAATAAATAATGGATCAAGTTAATTAAAATCTTATTTAAAATGAATATTTGTTATTTAATCATTTTATAATTATTTTCCTAAAAATAGTAATAATTATAAATAATCATCAGATCAAAATTATCATTAGTAGTTTGGATTCCAGTAATTTCCATTTGCTATGCACTATTTGTTTATGAGGCTAGTAACTGGCACTTTGCTTTTGGTTTACGCTCAAATGAGATTTCCATTTATGATAATGTACTTCATTTTCTCCTAAATCCAGGTGACTATAGAAAGGACGAACTCCTCGAGAGTGCACGGTAATACCAATTTAAGCTCAAAATTGTTCAGGAGACCTGAGGAGAGATGAATATTACTGAGCTAAATTCCTGTCGTGACTCGCTTTGCTCCTTTAATTGACTCGGTGCTCAATGCTTTTATACAGAAGTGGAAATGAAGACAAATTGATGAGCCTCCTCACACCATTAAATGTGAACTGTCACGCTAGTGATGGAAGGAAGGTGAATTATTCTTATATATTTGTTGTATGTTATGACCATATCTGTTTGACAGCAACTATATTCAGACGTTCTCAACTTTGCTGCATGTGAGCCACTCACATAAGACACATAATGTAGCAAGGCATTTCATGTGTCATCGTTCCAGATTTGAATAAATAGTTTGTATATGTGTTTGTGAATGGATTGTTTGTTGCTTTCAGTCCACGCCTCTGCATCTGGCCGCGGGTTATAATCGCGTGAAGACAGTGCAGCTGTTGTTGCAGCATGGAGCCGATGTGCACGCTAAAGACAAAGGGTATGATGTGCATCTCCAGTGTGAATTGAAGTGCAGTACAAGTCAACACAGAAATGCAATACTTGCATTTAAAATAAAGCATTCAAAACGGAGCTCCAGTTTTTGAATGCTTGTGCATGTATTGTGCAATGTTATTAAATTTGTCATTAAAATTATACTTTTTTCAGTAATTTGAAACATGGATTAATCCTGATTAATTGATTATCAAAATAATCGTTGTCAGTGGTTCCCAAAAAGTGGTTATCAGAAAGTTGAATTTTTATTTTTCAAACAGTACAATATAATGTTGTTGCTTGTAGCATTTAATATGATTGATTTTTAATTTTTAGTGTTTTATAATTATTTTAGTTCAACAACATAATAATAATGGCCTTGTTCTCCAGATTTGTAAGTATTTCAACCAAAAACTGTATTTCCTAAAAATGTATTTATCCAGCCAAGATGTTTGTTTCTGCATCTTAACAGATTAAGCAAGTGAGCAAGTGTCTTAACACACTTGCTCACCAGTGGATGCTCTGCAGCGAATGGGTGCCATCAGAATTAGCTGATATATGCATTACCAAAATCTGCAAGCACTTGATTGGCACAAATCCATGAATATTTTATCCAGAAACGGACATTTATGTTTCTGTCAAACACAGATTGTTTGTTAAAAACACTTGATAAGATGTTAACTGATGGACTGGAGTAGTGAGTATTTCTTGTGGATTGTTGGGATGGTTTTATCAGCTGTTTGGACACTCATTCTGACGGCACCCATTCACTGCAGAGGATCCATTGGTGAGCAAAGGATGTGATGCTACATTTCTCCAAATCTCTTTCCATGAAAAGACAAACTCACCCACTTTTTGAATGGCGTGGGTGTGAGTATATTTTCAGCAAATGGTCATTTTGGGGGGTACTATTCCATTAACATCAGCACATAAATAAACAGTGATGTAACTTTTTACAGATTTAATTTGATTGTAGTAATCTCATGTTAATATTTATAATTATGGCTATACTTTCAAAACCATGTGTATTATGCTCTTGACTCAAAATGATTTACCTAATTTTTTTCAAAAATTTGGTTTTGTGTTAACAGTGATCTTGTGCCTCTTCATAACGCCTGTTCATACGGTCACTATGAAGTAGCTGAGTTGCTTGTAAAGGTAAGTCCATTTTATGTTATTCACACTTCTCTTGTCTGGTCTCTTGTTCTGAATTTGTGATAACTACGCTCCATCTTTTGGTTTTTTTCACAGCATGGTGCTTGTGTCAACGCTATGGATCTGTGGCAGTTCACACCTTTACATGAGGCAGCTTCAAAAAACCGAGTGGAGGTCTGTTCACTCCTGCTCGGCTACAGTGCTGACCCCACCTTTCTCAACTGCCATAACAAGAGCGCCATCGATCTGGCCCCGACCACCCTGCTGAAAGAGCGCCTGGCGTGTAAGCTTGTGACTGCTACAAAGACCAGCTCTCATTTTGTCTGATTCTTCTTTGACTGACGGGTGCCGCTCTCTGTTGCAGATGAGTTCAGAGGTCATGCTTTGCTGCAGGCGGCACGTGAGGCGGACATGGCCCGCTTTAAAAAACACCTCTCCCTTGAGACCATCCACTTCAAACACCCTCTAACCCAAGAAACCGCTCTAGTAAAGCCTGCTTTCTCTTTTTTATTATATGTTGTATTTTTATTATTTAATACAAATTAAAAATTGGTTAATAAGTACACTACATATACTGAATCATTTTATGCTCACTAAGTTTGCCTTTATTTGATTAAAAACTTTGTAAAACAGTAATATTATGAGATATTATTACAGTTAAAATAAGTGTTTGAATATATTTTAAAATGTAATTTATTCCTCCGATCAAAATTTCCAGCATCATTTCTGCAGTCTTCAGTGTCACATGTAGCCTGGGCCCGCCCATACTTCCTTTGACGCTACATTCACTTCGCGAGCAAAGTTAGTCTGGCAAAGCTGCCATGTTAGAGCATTTCCGTTCCCAAAAAAGTGGGAACCGTTGAGAAACGAGCTCTCCACCCATCCCCCATCGGTCTGATTGGTTGTAGATTCGTCCAGTAGTATACAGAGGCATCTGATGGACGCCGGTTAAGCCCGCCTCCCAGAAGACGGGTAGTAAGTTAGCTTTGCCAGACTAAGCTCCTATGAGCTTAATAGTCGCGGAAGCCAGGCTATGTCACAAGATCTTTCAGGAATTATTCTAAAATGCTGATTTCCTTCTAAATAAACATTCTTTTTATATTATTATGTAATAATAGGCATTAAAAACTGTGATATCGGCACACCTGTGAATACTACACAGCATCCAAAGAACATTTTTGTTAATGGTTTGAATAAAAGAGATGTCTGTGATTGTCTTTGATAGCATTGTGCCTCCATGTCGCCCTATCCCAAGAGGAAACAGATCTGTGAACTGCTGCTCAGGAAAGGCTCCAACGTCAATGAGAAGAATAAAGAGTGAGTCAATCAGTCACGATTGTTCAAAGGATTTGCCCATGAATTCCTATCACGTGCAGTAATGACTTCTGGATCTCTATCTTTCACGCAAGCTTCCTCACATCTCTGCATCTTGCCGCTGAGAAGTCCCATAATGACATCATCGAGGTGCTGGTGAAACACGAAGCGAAAGTAAGTGAGATTTTTCACAGCTGCAGTAAAGTGTACTCAATTATACATAGGCATCACAGATGTTGTTAAACACCACATTCATTTTGTCTGCCTCTAGTTAGCAGGCTTAATATACCAGTTGAGTATACCAAAAGTACAGTTGCAGGTTATTTTTATTAAGCACATACTCTAAATATATAAATGTATTTAGCAAATTAATTTAATATAATGTGCATGAAATAAATGCATTTCAAATACATTTTAGTATATTTATTTTTCACATGGGCAGTGTCTCTCGTAACGGTGCGTTCACACCAGACGCGAATGAAGCGTTAAGTGTGAGTGATTTACATGTTAAGTCAATGCAGACACGATTAGACATTCTGCGCAATTCGCGTGAAATTAAGCAGAGCTAATGACACGATTCGCGCCTCGTTAACCAATCAGGAGCTTGCACTAGTAGTGATGTGAATACTAGCAAGCGGAGGCAGAATTCCGAAACTATGGAGGACAAAATCATTGTCGCTGTATGTGGAGGAGCTCTATGACACATCTTCGTAAATTAATATAAACAGAAATAAAAAGGAAATAAATACTAGATTCATTAAACCAAAGTTTAGATGTACTCTACGGTGGCCGAGAAGTGCAAAACACAACAACAAATCACAACACAAAAAAACAAATCTGAAAACCAATAACAAATCCAGAATCAAAATTACAAATTAGAAAACCCAATATCAAATCTAAAACCAAAACAGCAAACCATAAAACACAAAAACAACTCCGGAAACAAAATAGCAAGTCGGAAACCACAACGACAAACAAGAAAACAAAAGGACAAGTCAGAAAACACAACGACAAATCAGCCAAACCGAAAAAAGGTAGGTATTTTGCGTGACCGGCGGAGTCGCCACTGATTGGACGGAACTGCTGTCAATCAAGACATATAGGAAGTTACGTAGGAGGAAAATACAGCATGTTCTGAACTATTTTCAAGAAGGACATACATATGGCGTGATTCTAGACATGATTTTACACACCACAACATCAAGATGAGTTTGCGCTTGTAACGGCCACCTGATGTTGAATGGTGGTTATGGAATAAATGTCAATGTCCTTACGAGATGCGTGTGTTATGATGATGTGAGCACGCGCGCAGCAGAGATGGTCGCTCTCCGGCTGCCTCGAGTTTTTATTTCTGCCTATTTTCTCCTTCGGGTGGACTCTCTCTCTCTGGTAGCCATCACACATCTGAAAGATGCCATGCACACAGCCGGAACAAACTTCCTGTATGTCTTGATTGACAGGAGTTCCATCCAATCAGCGGGGACTCTGCCGGTCACGCAAAATACCTACCTTTTCCGGTTTGGCTGATTTGTCGTTGTGTTTTCTGACTATTTTGTTTCCGGAGTTGTTGTTTTGTTTTATGGTTTGCTGTTTTGTTTTTAGATTTGATATTGCGTTTTCTAATTTGTAATTTTGGTTCTGGATTTGTTATTTGGTTTTCAGATTTGTTTTCTGTGTGGCGAGTTGTTGTTGTGTTTTGCACTTCTCGGCCACCGTAGTACTCAAAACTAATTTTACCTCACGTCTAACCACTACAGAGACTGGAGGCGCCTGGAAGAAGCCCCTCCCATGACTCGAATTTGCGTTTGTTGTGAAGCGAATTTCAAGCGCGAATGAAGCAAGTAAACTCAAAACGTACAAGCGTCCAACTACGCACAAATAGCGTGATTTATTCGCATCTGGTATGAATGTAGCATAATATATGCAAACTTATTTTGAAGTGTCCCTCAGTTTATAGAAACAAACAAAAAGTATGTTGATAGTAATGGACTGGTAATTAACTGTAAAAAAAATCAGTTAATTGAGCAAGTTCCCTCTATAAGTCATGTAGCGTTACAGTAAAATACTGTTAAATATACAGTGAAAAAATTATGTTTTTTCCATTTAAAGGAACTGTATGTAAGAAATGTCCAAAACTGGTACTGCAGTCACTTTCAAAATACTGTTGAGCGGTGTCTCCCCTCCCCCTCCCCGTTGACTAGAGGTT
>JAUMHR010000140.1:0-14812 GCA_032361145.1 Enteromius fasciolatus | reverse complement strand
CTGTTGCCTCTGGCTTGCTTAGTTTGGGACACCTAATATCTAGTGATTATCGTCGTCTTGACTACAGAGACAGTCTCTGCATTTAATAAATAAATAGTTTAATCTGGTCATTATACATTACCATCACTCTGTTCTCATATTTGATAATGTTCAGTGCTTTGTTACAATCTGTATTGTTAAAAGTGCTATATAAATAAAAGTGATTGATGTTCTCTCTGTAACACATGAGTCTGAGAACAAAGGTACAAAAATACATCTTAATAGTCAAAACTCAGTATTATACCAGACACTTTATTTTTCATTTTACATAAATCATGTGTGTGATTTTATCTATATCTATTATATATATATATATATATTGATGAATTAAGTCAGAAATGTACATGTAACTTCAAAATATATTCTCCACACACACACACACACACACACACATACTATTAATAAATCCTTTATGAATGAAGCTTATTCCACACTGTTGGCAGATGAAACGCTGTAGTGTGAATTCCCATCTATACTTTAAGACATGTGGAGTTAAACTGTTTCCAAACTAAGGCTCATCTCCAGTGTGAAGTCTCATGTGCCGGTCATATCTTTCTTTTCGGTAGAATTTTTTTCCGCACTGTTGACAGGTGAAGGGACTCTCTCCTGTATGAATCATCATGTGTTGATTAAGGTTTCTTTTTAAACTGAAACTTGTTCCACACTGTAGGCAGGTGAAAGGTTTTTCTCCAGTGTGAACTCTCATGTGGACTTTAAGATTTCCTGTATGGTTGAAACTTTTTCCACACTGTTGGCAAGTGCAAGGCTTCTCTCCAGTGTGAACTCTCATGTGTCTGTTGAGACTTTCTTTTTGGTAGAAACTTTTTCCACACTGTTGGCAGATAAAAGGTCTCTCTCCTGTATGAATTATCATGTGCCTGTTAAGGATTACTTTTTTAACAAAACCTTTTCCACACTGTTGACAGATGTAAGGCTTCTCTCCCGTGTGAACTCTCATGTGCCCTTTAAGGTCTCCTTTTTGAATAAAACCTTTTCCACACTGTTTGCAGGTATAAGGCTTGTCTACAGTGTGAACTTTCATGTGCCTGTTAAGGTCTCCTTTTCTATTGAAACTTTTTCCACACTGTTGGCAGGAGAAAGGCTTTTCTCCAGTATGAATTCTCATGTGCATGTTAAGATTTCCTGTATGGTTGAAACCTTTTCCACACTGAGGGCACACATAATGCTTCTCTCCAGAGTGAATTGTCATGTGCCTTTCGAGACTCTCTTTTTGGTAGAAACTTTTTCCACACTGTTGGCAGATAAAAGGTCTTTCTCCTGTATGAATTATCATGTGCCTGTTAAGAATTATTTGTTTAACAAAACCTTTTCCACACAGTTGACAGATGTAAGGCTTCTCTCCGGTGTGAACTCTCATGTGCCCTTTAAGGTCTCCTTTTTGAATAAAACCTTTTCCACACTGTTGGCACGGATAAGGCTTCTCTATAGTGTGAATCCTCATGTGTCTGTTACGGTCTCCTTTTCTACTGAAACTTTTTCCACACTGTTGGCAGGAGAAAGGCTTCTCTCCAGTGTGAATGGTCATGTGGTATTGTACTTTCTCTTCTGTTTCATTTGGTTCTATACACTCCTCTTTCAGCGACATGAGGTCTATGATGAAAAAAGACAAATGAAAGTTAGCCCACAGCACACAGAAACAGTCATAGAAAAAACACAAAAAAGCAGATTTTAACAGATTAAACCAATAGTTATATTACCAGAAATGACCAACTACTGTTACTAAAGAGCTTTTGCATTTTGAAGCTCACGCCGCACCCTCCCTTTCTGTCCGGATCTTCACACTGAGGTGTGCAGATCCTGGAAAAACTAATTCTTTAGACATTTATTCCTGCTTCAGATTATTACGGGAATGTGGCGGGGTTAGCTGAGAACGGATACAAAAAACTCCCACCGGTTGAACAGACGCTATCTGGCCATCTGTCACCAGGGGAACCAGCATCTTTAAAAGCCGCTTCTCTGCCGTCTAAACCGTTGCGCATGAGTTCAGTTCTGATTAATAAAGGCTATGCAGCCGCTGGCCGGGCAGGTGCACGTTTGCACACCCTGGCGGTACTTCAGGCGTACCAAGCCGATCTCCTGAGGGAGTTTAGTGAGCAGGACCAGGCTTATTCGGGGAAGTGGTTGATACGGTGGTGGAGCGACACCAGCAGGCGAAGAAACAAGTTGCAGCTTTCCAGTCGGTGCTTCCCCGCCACTCGCTGCTTCACGGAGCTGCGAGCTCTGGGCAGCGGCCAGTAAAAACTTCTCCTGCCTACCGGGGAAGGCAGAAAGAGAGCGTGGCATCTCGTGCACCCCGCGAGCCTGGGGTGCAAACGAGAGACAGCAACCAAATTTTAAAAGAGCAGCTCCTAGAAAAGACCTAAGAGATGTTCTGACAGCTAAAAAAGAGCAGTCATCTAAGCGAAAGAGCTGCTTATCAGCGGGGTTGGCTGCAGCAGTACACTGCACCCATAGCTCCTTTTTGTGCTTGGCAGCGGCCGCTGAGATGAGATTACATCCTCACCCAGAATTATGGAATCTATGGGTTTGGCCCCTGAGGGGGCACAACTCATGTCTGCAGGCTTAACGACCGAGGTCGTTCAAACTATTTTACAGTCAAGAGCTCCCTCTACGAGGAGACTGTATGCACTGAGGTGGACGGGGTTCACTTTATGGTGCGCAGGGCGTGAACAAGAACCAGTTAACTGCCCGATTGGTACAGTTCTGGAATTCCTGCAAACAAGGCTGTCCACAGGGATAGCCTATTCTACCTTAAAGGTATACATGGCTGCCATTTCGGCAGTTCACGCACCAATTGGTGGCTCTTCAGTGGGTAAACATCCGCTAGTCGTGCGGTTCTTGCAAGGTGCACTCAGGCTGAGGCCTATAGTACAATCCAGAGTCCCAACCTGGGATCTGGCAGTGGTCTTGGAAGCCCTGACTGGAGCTCCGTTTGAACCCTTGGAGCAAATTTTGGACTGTTACCTTACCCTCAAGACTGTGGTCTTGTTGGCACTTTCTTCACTCAAGAGAGTAGGAGACCTGCAGGCCTTATCAGTGGCTGCTACTTGTATAGACTTTGCACCCGGCCTGGTGAAAGTTTTTCTCTTCCCGCGAGCGGGTTACCTTCCTAAGGTCCTGACGGTCCCACCGCAGCCTGTGGTACTCCAGGCTTTTTATTCCCCTCCCGTTCGGGAGGCAGAACATGAAAGGCTGCATTGCCTATGTCCAGTGCGAGCATGTATATTCGAAAGTCTGCGGACTGGAGGAGGGTGGACCAGCTGTTTCTGTGTTTTAGTCCTTCTCGTAGAGGGTTTCCTGCATTAAGGCATACCTTAAGTAGGTGGATAGTGGATGCTATCTCTATGGCATATGACTCTGCACCTCCCCTCAGAGCTCATTCCACTAGAGGTGTGGCAGCCTCAAAGGCCTATTTGGCAGGTGTCCCAGTATCGGACATCTGCAAAGCAGATGGTCCTCTCCCTTGACCTTTGCAAGGTTTTATGGGCTTGACCTTCCAGCTACCCCGGGTTCCGTTGTCCTTAGCTGTGCTGCTCCACACTAGGCAGGAACTTGTGGGTCTGGGGCGTTGGTATTTCGTTCCTAAAGCGTCTATAGACGCAGTGTGAGTTCCTGAAAAGGAACGTCTCGGGGTTATGCATATTCCTTATGTATATTCCTTGAGGGAACGAGACACTGTGTCTTTTAGCCACACCCACTGCATCCCTGCAGAGGGCTTGCTTCATTCCTGAGGGCTGATGAGGGATCATTCGCACCTGCTTTAAGCCAGGATCATGACGTCCCCTACTCAGGGCGTCCTGATCCCCTATTGGACAGATTTCACAGCAGATTCAGGCCGTGGTCACGCCAAGGCGTTCCCAAAGCGTCTATAGATGCAGTGTCTCGTTCCCTCAAGGAACTAGGGTTATATACATAACCCCGAGACGTTTTATGTGACCACGCGCACGAGCCACTTTTGCTAGCGATCATCGTTCGGAAACAGCAAATAATACAATTATCTTTACCGTAACAGTACACCTGTCTTGATTTGACCTGACTCATCAAAAAAACAAGCACCATGTAGCAGGTAGTCTGATTATTCGAAAAGAGGGTTATGGGGAGGGGGGTGTTTGTGGGCGTCTTAGGCAAGTAGACTATATATAATACTATATTATAATTACTGCAACTACTACTTAGTAGGCTTTGCTAAGCAGTTCAATTAATGTGGGATTATTATTTTCTGAAGTCATCACATTAACTAGTTTTAAGTGGAAGTGACACTTTTTTTCTTCTTCCATTTCTGGCGCCCCCTGGAAGTGCCCTTAGCATTTGCCTATACTGCCTATGCCACGGACTGGCCCTGATGCTTCCTCAGATTTGTGATGTTTTTGATCTTCGGCTCACCGTATCTAATGTGTGTAATGGTAGAAAATAAGAGGTACTTGGGTGATTCTCACAAAATGTTGGTTTTAAAAATTTCAAGCATTAAAATTATAAAAACAAATGTATATAAGACATTGCAGCTCACAATGCATGTCAGAGCAAATGAAAATCATGAAGTAAAAGGAACTGCCTGAATATCTCAGAGACAGAATTGTGGCAAGGCACAGATCTGGCCATGGTTAAAAAATATTTCTGCTGCACTTAAGTAAAAGATTTGCAAATAACAATCATACACAGCTGGCAGCCCGTTTAACCTAATCATCCCTTGTTTATTCACGCCCAATCAAATCTCTCCCCTTCACTATAAATTCTCCCAGCTTTTATTTCCCTGCTTCTTGCTTTTGTGCATCCCTCCTCCTCCCCTTCTCCACCGTTTCCTTTAAAATTTCACGCCTTTCCAGGGGGGCAGATGGTGAACGAGCCGAACGCCGAACTCTTGCCCACGCTAGGGTTCCATCCACTAGGGTTCGGAGTTCGCCGTTCTTCCGGCTCGCTCCCCAGACAGCTCGCCAAATTTGCTTTATTATTATTACAAGGAAAGCGTGAACTCTTGAAAGGTTCCTAAGAGCACAGTGGCCTCCCTAATCCTTAAATGGAATTCTCAAGTCTTGTTTATTTGTAAAGCCGTTTATGCGCTGTTTGCACTTGAGCTTGCACACCTCGCGTCCTCCTTTCGTAACAGTATGTCCTTTCTCATAAGTGGGACCAAGTACATGTTGTGTGAATTAAATGAGCCCATTAGGTCAGAAAAACCTTTTCCAAAGGCTTCCCAGGGTAGCATATATGAATATTAAAATCCCCAACAATTAAAAAATAATCAGACAGTAATAAAATAGTAGATAAAAAATTCTTGAATAAATGCTAAAGTGTACTTTGGGGGTCGATATACAACTATTGCCAAAACAGGCTTGTGAAACTCCAGTCTTAAGAGCTGAACCTTGAAACCCGAGTAACATGGGGTCGATAAGTGGTGGCATTTATACTGCTGCTTACAAACAGTAGCTAGAACCCCACCATAACCCATTGGTCTCGGGGTATTAGGGATAGGGACTCCACCCATCCCCATTTATCCAAGTCTCAGTAATAAAAAGGAAGTCCAAAGCATTGTGCAGTATAAAGTCATTTAATATAAAGGTCTTATTTAGGATCGAGTGCGCATTTACAAGCGCCATCTGTAGCGTGTGCAAGACCGTGGGGGCTGCTGTGATAGGACAGCTCAAGTTGCTCAGACATACACCTCTTCCGTGTGATGAAGGCTTTGCATCCTGGAGAAACCGCAGCACTGACAAACCTCCATCTGGATACACAGGCAGCAAGAAGGAACATCGCCAACCACGAAGATCTACAGCCCGATCCATGTCACCAACATCATGACTGGCATGGACGAATTAAAACGTAGAAAACATAAAACACAAACTAAAAAACAAAGAGGAGCGACGGCAAGCCACTACACTGGTCGGCGCCATCTTGCCTTCTACAGACGTTTGGGACGACCAGAACCCAAAGAAAGTTGTAGAAAGTCAACAATCACTGCAGTTCCTCCACCAGTCGGGGCTTTATGGCAGAGTGGCCCGATGGAAGCCTCTCCTCAGTGCAAGACACATGAAAGCCTGCATTGAGTTTGCTAAAAAAACATCTGAAGGACTTCAAGATGGTGAGAAAAATAAGATTCTCTGGTCTGATGAGACCAAGATAGAACTGGTTGCAATCGAGGGAAAGATGAGTACAGGGATATCCTGGCCCAAAACCTTCTCCAGAGTGCTCAGGACCTCAAACTGGGCCAAAATTATTGTGTAGTGGTTCAGACATTGCAACATTTCATTGTGTACCAAAAAACAAACAAACTTATCAACAAGGACAAATACCACATTCTGATTTGTCAGAACTTTATTAATGTATTAATTCTACATGCTACACAACAGTTCTACACAACAAGAACAGATGTGTAAACATCAGTACCCACCATACATTTCTAATTTCATAAAATACTTATTTTGGAAATAGACTGTATTATTTTTTCCCCTATGTAGAGTAGTGGTTCTTTCAAAATTAATAATAATAAAAAAGAACATTAATCGGCAAGTTATTGAATCCCAAGTGGAAATAACCTAGATGAGGATATGTGCGCATATATGAAACCTATATGCAGTATATGCGCACATATATGATAATATATATGCTGCATATATGCAAAATTGAGGTGCATATACAGGCCATATAGGTCTCCTGTATTACTTCTTTATGTCCACATATAAGCCCTATATGTACATACAAGATATGAGTCCTATATTAGGATCTGGTCATTTTAGCTCATATCTCACTTTGGCAATAACTAAGAACCAACTAAAAAAAAACAGAATGCAAAAAACGTATGTGCGAACACGTGAAATTGGTATTACTTGTAATTGGCATGTTATGGAATTTAACTATGGCAAATAAGTGAGAGGAGATGGAAAGCTATGATGTCTACACATTTTCCTGAAACATTTACAAGGTCAATTCTTTCTTGTATGAAAATAGTGGAAAAGAAGGAAATGTACAACAAAATGGTTTGTCGTTTTTTTTTATTTTGTCAATCAGGTCTTTTTTTCCAATTTCAAGCCACTTCCAGATTCACATTACAGCTCATACACATCCACACATTCACTGTTACATGCACCAAATGTAATGCAAAATGCAATGTTTTCTGTATTGCCTTAAAGCAATTTCTAGATGAATATGGCTGAAAGGTCATTACAGTCTAAACGTAGCAAGAAATCCACAGAACAAGTGATCATCATCATCCCACATTTATGGGATTTATTTATTGCTTTCTTCGTTAACAAGGTACCTTTTGTAACATACTGGATCCATATCTATTGCTTTTCTTTAATTGTGTCTTATTTCCTTAACGTTATTGATACTGGCAAGCATTTCTCCATTCCGATCGGCCGCTACAGCGTCGTGTAGTTGATGACGTCATTCCGCATATGGCATTCGCGCCAAAAGATAGCGGCTGGGAGTAAAAATGGCGATATCAGCATTGGAGATCCGCTATGTCCTACTTGAATGGACTGAGGGTGAGGATAGAGGGGCCCATAGTATTTTGGCCATTTAAAATAGTATTTTGGGTACTGTTGGGTGCAGAAAAATGCTATAAAACTGCAGAGCGGTCTTCCTTAAAAACAACAGCAGAAGTTGTACTTCACCTGTGTTTTAAGCAAACAAAAAGAAAAGTGGGAGTGGCTAAATTGTTCTTATCCATGAATTTTCTCTGCTTTGGATGCACATGATTGACCGTGTGACTGTTAACAATGCAGTCCCCATGACGAACGTGCATATGAAAGAATGATGCCGCTAAAAAAAAAAAAAGGGGGGGGGGGGTGGTTTCCAATCAGAATTTCTTTCAGATTTAGCAGAGTCCAATCAGAATCTTCCAATTGACATGTTTACATGACACTTTTTGTAAATCAGCTCTTTATCCAAAATGTGTCCAATCGCAGCTGTACTGTAAGCACTTTGGGTTCCTGATGAAGCACTATATTAAAATTATTATTATTATATCGTCTTATTATTTTTGTCTTCTCTATATGCTACATTGAAGAAGAGGCTGGAGGTAAACATATAGGTGAACATATAGGTGCATATAAGTGCAACCCCCCTGGGTCCGCTTGTTTATATAGGTTATTTCCGTGTGGGATTTAGTTGTGGTGTAAACAGGAAAGTTCAATAGAAGAAAAACAATTAACTGCACTTCTGGAGGTTACTCGGCTTCACTGTGTTGGGCTCGTATACAGTATGTGCAAATAAACATTGTATGGTTTTACACACGTTTGTTTGTGTGCTTTGCCCAGATCTCAGGCAACACACTAAAGTGTCAAGTTGAGGATGGGCAGGTTGTGGTTCTGGAATGATGGCCTTTATGTCATCAAAGTGGTACCAGAGTTTTTCTCCCTCATATCTTATGGTTGAAATGAAAAAATAGTTTGGTCCAGCACAACTCATTGTGTCAACTTTATACTGACCATCTACAATCTAGAGAGTAAAAATAAACGAATTCAGACATAAATAAATAAATGTAAAGATTTTTCATAAACAACAACACATCCATGGCACCAAATACTTCTTTATACCTGCGTGATGGTGCCTGGGAACAGTTCTCCATCATATTGCACAAGGACCCACTTTCCCACTTCCAAAACTGACTGTTCACATTCTCCGTCTCCGACTTCACACTGTCTCGGAAGTCAAATTCTTTTGGATTGAAAAAGATATTAAATACAGACATACTAATGACAAAACACAGATAAATAACATCTTAAATTTCAAAGAAATAAAAGATTCATTAATTGTTTACCTGGGTCTTCAGTCTATGATGAGCTCACCTCACTTCTTATCTGAAAAGTCTTTTTGGGTTGTTTGTTCATAACGTGATGTGACAGCCCCATAAACCTATCAAATACAGTCAGAGCCGGAAAGAGAATTGATTAGTTCATCTATAAAGCCTTGGAGTTTGAGTCAAAAGAGTTTGAGTTTGAGACTCGAGATGACCTAATCAATTCTTTTTCCGGCTCTGACTGCATTTGATAGGTTTATGGGGCTGTCACGTCATGTTATGAACGAACGACTCGAAACAGGTGAACTAATTCCAGTAAGAACTTTTCGCAATGCGGATGCAAGACTGAACAAATCACTCCCCGAGATGACTTGTTCTTCCCAAGTCACATTAAATATTCATTCAAAATGAACGAATCGTTCAAGTACGACCCATCACTAATTGAGATGTGAGCCCATCTGAAATGAAGTTGATGTTCCTTGCATTTGGATGCTCTTCCGGGTCAAGGTGGGCCCATGTGGCTGTAGCATTGTGTTGAAGACAAAAGACTTCACCTTCCCCCCACTGAGATAAATAACTCCAGTATGGAGGGTTACTTGCTGGATGCCACCTCCAACGTGAGTTTCTTTTATTTCTCTGCTAAATTTACAAACATAGTTCTCACTGTAACAGGAACTACTACTTCATTCTGGGAAAATTCTTCAGTCTTTCAGACAGATGCTTGATGTTGTAAATGTATCGTGAAAAGTTTGAGAGGTGGTCCTGTGTCAGTTCTACAAGCTTTTCGATGGAGGTATTTATCTTCTCGCTTCCATCTGTTCCTTTTTTGGGTACAGATTTTGTAACCCACTCTTCCCATATTACAATGTTTTCTTTCAGCGAAGGATCCAGTATTTTGGGAAATTTCTTATTTTTGCAATTGCTGCATGTCTTGTACATGCAGGACATATCACTGTCACTACACACACTAGCCTGCACAATGTCCCTTGGAGAGAATGTGGCTACAGTTCCCAGTCGAAGCAGCTTTTTGATCTTCAGCTCAAAATTTTCATGTGTTTTCATAACCCTTTTTTCGAATTTCACCAGGTTTGCCATTTATCCAAACTTCATCTTGGCGAAAGAAGTGGCTGACAATTCTGCACATTAATCTTCTCTGGTTGTTGATTAATATTCTCTAGTGACCTCTCTTTTTAGGTTTTCCTTGTCTACCATGATCACAAGTCCCAGCGTGTTCTCCTTCTCAAGTCTTCGCAGTCTTTTCCTTAGGTTTAAACTGTCTTTGGTCTTCTCCAGAAGCTTCTCTTCCATGTTGCAAAAAATTTCATCTCAATTTTGAGAATTTTTCTCATTTTTCCATTTTGGGTGATTCTTTTGGGGTAGATGTATTTATTTGTCTTGGTGTCTGTATCTCATTTTTGGTGGGAGTTGATGTCATTAAACTATATATATATATATAACTTTTGAGAATAGTTTTTATGTTACTTTAACTTGATTACAATTATTAAAACTATAATTATACTCTTACTTTACTGAAATGAAGTGGAGGTTCCTTGCATTTGGATGCTCTTCTCAAGTTCAGTCAACCTTTAAAAGAGATTTATTTGACAAAACTGGGACATTTATTTGCTGATACAAGAAGGGCTGTTCTTTTGGGGCATCTTGTTGAAAATTTTCTTGAACTTCATTTGCTTCTTGAATAAGCTGAATAGTCTTTCTTTTATAATAATGCTTCGAGTTGTCCCGCCATTGTCTTTTTTTTCTTTTCATGTTGCTTTTTAGTCAGCTCTTCAGTTTTCTTTATTTGGCCAGCTTGTTTTCGTTTTTGATACCTGGAAGTTGAAAAAAACGCTTGACATTAAATTAGTAGTATGGTATAGTATGCTTACTCTAAACTAAACTACCAAAGTTTGTTTTTTTAATTAAAATTAATGACACCGCAGCAAATTTAATAGGGCGCTGTCACTTTAAGAGTCACACAGCTTACATGCCTTAGTGCGGCCAAAATATGAACAATACACTCAATCCAGCACCAAAGCCCTGTTATATTAGTGGCTAAAGGTGTGTGTGTGTGTACACACATTTCCTAATAGAGGGTGTTACATCTCCAAACCTAACCTCTTTCTCTCTCTTCCGTACTCCTCGAGCAGTTCTGGGCTGCTGGATCATTTTCCCCTGAACTTTGTTAACCTGGCCTTGCATAAAGTTTTTTTTTTTTTTTATCTCACTTGCTGACTGCTTACAATGCAACCAATTAAAAAGCAAAATATCAAGAGTTAGTCAATTTTTTATTTATATTGGCTTTGCTCATTTTTTTTGTTTCAGTGCATATAAATATACCTTAATAAAATACATTATCACCAAAAAAAATTGTAAATCTAACAATTTTCTAAATGTAGAAAACGTCTTGTTTTGGTAATGACAATCAAAACGTTGCGTTAACATTCTGATAAGACTTTTTTGAACATTTAACTGGAGAGATATAAAAAGATGATCTTACCTTCATCTTGAAGTAACTGGCCAATGTGCTCCTTCGCTCAAAAACAAACTACATTTAAATTCTTTTGAATGTGTTTGAACAGTCCTTAAAAAATGTTGCGGAGGATGAGAACATTAGGCACAGACACATAAATATTCAGTAAATAATTTTTTGTCATCTCATATAATTTAGTAGAACATCCATTATTTTTTTCTAAATATTTTTATGTTAAATACAACATAAAACACATTCAAACACACCCGGACACATTGCGGTAATGAGAATTTCAGCAGAAAATGCAGTTAAATAGAAAAATAATTAATTCTCGTGTTGAAAATATACATTGTGCAAGTTATTGTCTAAATTAAAGATTTTATATTTAAAATCATTAGTGCCGTGGTGGTTTCGTGAGAATCACCAATTTAGTAAAATGTCATTGTAAACAGTAGACAGTATCTCTTAGTAACACTTAGTTGAATAAAATGCATTTGCGTTTTAATAATCATCAAATCAGACTGAAACCAACCTGTTTGTTGCTCAGTATCTTCTTGTTTGACTCTGAATGTTTCTTCAATCTTCACATCTTCTGTCTCCTCTTTAATAAACTCCATCTTTATAATAGTGTCCATAAACACAGATCCACACACTGTCCTGTTTAAGATGAGAAGAACCAGTCTAGACGAAATCACTGGGTTTGTCTCAGTCGTCTCTCTATAGCAGGAATGCCAATGACAATGAATTCTTGTTTATGATAAACTGATTCAGAGTGGATGAGATTTAATGAATAACCTCCAAATAATCTTCAGATAAAGTTTACAGTCAGTATTAACGAATTAACCTTACATCGCCTGTAAAAACCAATAAACAGACAGTAAACAAATGCTTAAATATGAATGTTTTGTCAGCCAAATGACAACAGATGCAGGAGAGCGGCGCAGACTTATGACGTAACAACATCATACCAAAATAAAAGTCCCCCACGACAACAGTTCAACACACACACACACACACATTTAAACACTCAAATTGAAGCAGGTTTCTTGATTGTAGGTTTATGTTTTTCATTGTCAACTACATTTTGCATTCTGCTTTATGTAGATTTCAAGTATTTTAGTTTCATTAATTTCAATCTTCTGTTGAAAAAAAAGAAAAGAAAGCATGTAATTTTTAATGGTTTTCCTGGTTATAATAAAAAAATGATGAAGAGAAAGAGATCAAATGTACTTAAAATAACCATGTTATGTTTATGTTTTTTTTTTGTTGTTGTTTATTAAGGACCAGAGGGGTGTTTCCTTTCTGCCTACATGTAGAGATTGAATATTCAAGTAGTTTAATCATTTTCTATTTGTGAACTAACTGAATTCTTGATTTTTTGTTTTGTGTGAAAACATTAAAAACTAATTTTTTAGATTTCAATGATAAAAACAACAACAAAACAACTGAATGTAAAATAAATGAGTGTCCTTGCTATTAAATTTAATGTTCTTTATTTTTAAATGTTAAATTATTTGACTTAAAACCATTATTGTTTAGTATTGTCCCATATCAATTATTCAAAAAACTTTTTTTGAAAATTAATAATTATTAATATAGCCTAATATCTAGTGCAGAGCCTTTCATTAAGGATTTGACCATTCACATATTTTCATTTAATGCAAACACAACACGCTCACTTAGAAATCTGTAGAAAGTTTTTCAATGTGGCTGAACAATAGATTTCTGAGCAAAGAAATGTGATAATTGAGCGTCGCAAATAAGAAAGTGGCTTTAATAAGAAGTGCTAGAGAGCAAGAACAACAATTAGGTCAATAACTAAGAAGTTCTGATCAACTAAAGACAGTGCCAATTTTTTATTGGTTTCAAGAAAAGAAAAATGCATATTGAGTCATCAGACATGACTGAAAGCTCAAATGGGAATGGATTCCATGTTTAGATTAAACAAAACAATATGTTTTTTTTTTTTTTTAGTAGCAAACACTCAAGAAGGGTTTGGTGAGCACAGATAAATTACTCCATGTGTACAACGTAATATACAGCTGTTTTTTTGGTGTTTGTAGACCTATATTTTTGCTGGAGGACATGTTTAGATACATACCAACAGATGACTGTGACAACAAGTGACTGACTCTGTAAGAAATCTTATGACAAGCCATGTTTGTATCTTCCAAATATACAATAATACAAACACAAACCTTAAAAACAACACAAAAATGGGACATTTGGGAATGGGAAAACCAAGCTTCTTCTATGGTCAGCCCAGTCCTCTGACCTGAACCCTGTAGAAAAGGAGTGAGGTGAACTGAAGAGAAGAAACACCATCATGGAGCTGGGAATAAAAAGTTTAGAGTGATTCTGGATGAAGAAATGGTCTCTGATCTCTCGTCACATGTTCTGAAACCTCATCAGGTATTATAGAGGTAAGGTCTTTGACAGTGTAGTGTCCCCACACAGATCACAAGGTGAGAACCCCTGCTGACCTCACTAACACTAACACTCTTCCAACAGCAACCTAGTTTTCCAAGAGGTCTCCTCTACAGGTACTGACTAGACTCACTCAGACAGCCCTGGGGATGGGAGATAAGACCTAAAAAAAAATGTATTACAGTAATTTCAGGTATTTACTGTGATAACTATACTAGTAATTTTATATATATATAAATAACATGATATTGCACCAAAGGCCAAATACTTAACGTTTTTCACATTTTTCCACCCATATGTTTTGCCTTTTTTCACCATTGAGTAAATTAAATAGCCACAATGTGTTTTTTATCATTTTGTCTAGCTTTTCAAATAAAACAGTCAATTACAAAATTTTTGAATATACTATACCAACAAAGCACAATTTCGGAAAACCAATTTTGCTGCATTAGCATGCGCTTATATTTGATCACATCACGTCATTGTTCAGCATCATTTATTCAATGTTTTCAGTTATTCGGCCAAACACCAAAAGATCTTTTTTTGTCTTTTTTCGGGCCAAACTATTTGGGTTGCCAAGCATTCGGTGCATTGCTAATTTCCAATCTTTGTAACCACCATTTTTCTGCAATCTTTCATATTACAGTAGTTTGCCCACATCTGATTTTTCATTACCAAACCAGGTTTAAATTGTGGAGGTAGCTCTTCATTTAAAGGAACACTTCACTTTTTTTGGAAATAGGCTCATTCTGCAGCTCCCCCAGAGTTATTAGGTTCGATCAACAAATCTATTCTGATGATCTCTGGGTCTGGCAAAACCACTTTTAGCATAGCTTAGCATAAATCATTGAATCAAATTAGACCAGTAGCATCGTGTTCAAAAATAACCAAATAGTTTTTGATATTTTTCCAAATAAAAACTTGACATTTGTAGTTATATTGTGTACTAAGACCAGCAGAAATTGAAAAGTTGAGATTTTCTAGGCCAGTGGTTCTCAACCCTGGTCCTCGCGCCCCCCTGCTCTGCGTATTTTGGATCTTTCTCTTTCTTAACGCACCTGATTTTGATAATCAGCTAATTAGAAGAGAGCTCCGTGCATGAGCTGTGTTCCCAATCG
>JAUMHR010000137.1:0-12135 GCA_032361145.1 Enteromius fasciolatus | reverse complement strand
GGAGAAACACAACATACAACAGAGTGGCTGGAAGTGCTACCCTAGAGTTCGGCTAGCGCTTCCAGTAGATCGTGACACTCGCTATTTGTAAACCAAAATTTCTATGACCTTGAACCTTCACTAATTCTACTCACATTCATTCACTCACAGTTAGTTGTTATTTTATAATTGACATGTATAAATGATTTAGTGCCTAACAGAAATGAATATGCAGTCAGGAATATTAGATACAGAGGAAGAGAAAGCCGAAAGGAAAGGAATGAAGTTGAAGGGTAATCATCTGGTTTTTGCCAGGTTTCTGTAAATTCTTTACAAAAAAGGATATGATTTACCTTTATTACATCTGCTTTTTAATTTGTTGAACTTTACATTGTTACCCTTAAATTGGTTTGAAAGTGTTTTGTATGTTCAGGGAACAGACACAGTCTATGATAGATAGAGGCTGAATGAATGAATGAAGGAATGAATGTGTTTATCTAAATGTAAACATCTGCGAATCTAAATGACAGGTTTAAACAAAGTGGCCCACTTTACCTAAATTCATTGATTTACTTCATTGTTATCTGGCTGTGTAAACAAACAAATAAAAATGTATTCACATGAAAAACGTAATAAAGGGTTACACTTTACTTTAAGGCATTCTTTTTGAGTAATTTAGCTACATTTAAATACTGAGTAATATATGGTTAGGGTTAGGATTACTTGCATGTAATTATGCATAATTTATAGTATATGTGAAACAAGGGCACCTATAAATAACAAGGACACCTAATAAAGTGACTGTTAAACTTGTTAAATTAAATCAGTTTGACCTAAACCAACTAAATTGTGCTGAACTAAACAGATTTATTTTGAATGAACTAAAATAAATGTGCAAAAACTTTCTTCAGTTAAGTGAAGTCAGGGTAATTCGTTCATTTATTCATTCATTCATTTCTCCTTGTGTTTTAACATTGCCATATATATATATATATATATATATATATATATATATATATATATTCAGTCCACATTATAATTGTTTCAAAGAACAAGATCTTTGTAACATTTGGTTTAATCACCAAATCACAGCTGTATGAATGATATTGTTTTAGTTTAGTACATTTAATGCTATTTAATATTTTATGGCATCTACAGTTAGTTCCATATGTATTTGGACAAAATCACAATTGTTATTTTAGCTGTTGACTAGAACATATTCAAGTTACAATTATATAATGAATATGGACGTGCACACTATGAGCTTTAATTTGAAGCTATTCCATCAGAGTTCAGAAATTACACCTCTTAAATATGTATGTGTCCCTTTTTCAAGGGACCATTGACAATTGACTCAAAAGCCATCTCATGTACAGATGCGGTATATTCTTTCATTATTAAGCAGGTTTGGAGTTGATTCTATAAATGTGTGCAATTTGCATTTGGAAGCTGATGATGTGACCCACATCATTTCCAAAGGAGCTCTCAATACAGGTAAAACATTCTCCATGGTGAAGAAAAACCCTTTCACAGAAGAAGACTCTCCAGGAACAACAGACATGTCTACAATCAAGAGAAGACCTTACCAGAGCAAATACAGAGGGTTCAGACAAAAGCTGACAATGAATAGACTAATAAAAATCTAATAAAGATCTCATAAAAAAGCCTAAAACTGATGAAAGATCAACCTGTACCAGAATGACAGGGAAAAGAAGTTTGGAGAAGGCTTGGAACAGCTCATGAGACAATATCATCTGTGAAAGAAGTGAAGAAGTGTGATGCATGATTCCAGTGCCTCTGAATTACTGTGATGATGTGGCAGAAGCATCTGAAGAGTATAGAAATATACTGTCTGCCCAGATTCAGCGGCGGGTCTACTCCGAGCTCCTCCTGAGTGAACGAACTCCTCATCCTATCTTTAAGGGAGAGCCAACCTACGGAGGAAACTCATTTCAGCCGCCTGTATGCGGGATCTCATTCTTTCGGTCATAACCCAAAGCTCATGACCATAGGTGAGAGTAGGAACATAGATCGACCGGTAAATCGAGAGCTCCACCTTGCAGCTCAGCTCCTTCTTCGCTATGACAGGCCGGTACATCGACCGCATAACTGCAGAAGCTTTCCGGCTGAGAACCATGGCCTCAGATTTGGAGGTGCTGATTCTCATCCCAGCTGCTTCACACTCAGCTGTAAACTGCCCCAGTGCCCGCTGTAGGTCCTGGTTCGAAGAAGCCAACAGGACAGCATCATCTGCAAAAAGCAGAGATGGGGCCGAGCCCAGTGGGGTAGGACCTGGCCACCAGGCGCTCACATTCGAGCCCCAACCCCTGGCCTGGTTTCAGGGTGGGGCCCCAGCTGCGCCGTACCGGGAGACGTCACAATTTTAATTGTGCTCCTTTCCATGGGTGTCACACCATCGGGCTGTACTGAGCCCGATCCAACCAATCAGATCACACCATCGAGTCAGACTGATCCCAGCACAGTCACTTACGCACGTTCACAGTCACCTGAATACTGATTGAATGCACCTGTATGCACCTCATCAAGCTGGCTTTTTATACTCACCTCACCACTCGCTCGATGGCTGTGAGCAAGGTAAAAACCCTTTACTTACCTTCATGCCTCTATCATAGTGAAATCCTTCACCTTGATGTTTTTTCACCGTCTTTCAAAGTGTCTTTTCCAAGTTACGCTGAAAATCCCACGATGGAATTCTGAACGCCTGCAACGAGAGAAAAAGTCAGCGCAATATCCACCTGCACCTTCGCTCACCTGCACGGCTAAGCCTCAAGCCCACAGCACCCTGACAGCGAAAGATTCAAGTGAGCTTGCTTTAACACTTACCTGTGATAACATACCTGTTCTACTTACCTGTCTTAGCAGACGACAGCTCCGAAAGCCTTCTTCCGATCACCACCACCTGTCAAGGAAAGAAACCTGCACAAAACGGATTAATTCACATGTGAAAGTTCCTTGTGATCTACTCACCTCCATTGCCCCATGGAAAACCTCTCATCACATCTCAAGTAGAAACGCTGTGGACGAAAAGGAGGCGCTGATTATCGCCACCCATGGCTATTGCTCTAACCTCATCTACAATCTCACTTTTCTAAATAAACAGTTCAAACTTACCAACTCGTTTCCTCATCCTTACCCCGAGCATTACAATGGGGTCACCTAGGACCCGTTTGCCTTGGGAGAACCAGGGACATACAGCCCCTGGTTCAGCCCCATTATGATGGGGGAAACACCAATAAATGCAAGTTAATAGGAATTATAATAAAACCACAAAGAAATGTATTAGATTTTTGTGTTATGAGTCTTACTGAACACTTAAGTACAAGTACAAAGTTTGCATTTTTAGTCATTTTGCATGTGCAATATGCATTTGATCGATGATTTATCATATTTGGATGCAGTGTAAGAAGTGGTTCCTAGCATGTCAGCCAATCAAATGACATATCACTAGAAAGCCCAGGATGTCCTCTGCACAGTACAACAGGACTTGACAGAGTAGCTCAAAAAATTCAAAGCAAATTCATGAAAACGCAAGGTCCACTACAGAGGACACAAGTCAATGGGCGGGGTCTCAGGAGGATATTATATATTAAATTATATTCATTTGTCCAATTATATTAGGCCCCCTGAACATGTGGGGACTAGCGTTGGGTACTGAAACCCGGTACCACTATGGCACCTAAGTAACTGAACCAAATCAAAAAATGCGGATTTCGGTGACTCATTTCGATGCCGTGCCTGAATGAAATCCCAACAAATCTATGGCGCCAAATCTATGCCATAAATAAGCGAGCACACCACTGATGCTGGCGCGCAGTAAATTGTTTCCGCGAGAGGAAAACAGATGCGAAGAAACGGGAGCCTGCGAGCTCATTTCAATCACCAATTATTCTAGTGCTCGATCTTCTCTTACCTGCTTGCGCGAGCATGTTTATTTTTGTCAGTCATGGGGCGGGGCTTGCTGTTTTAGTTGTAATCTCAAATGTCATTAGTTATTCCCCTTTTTTGGAAGTCAGTATTGGATGGCTGTTATAAGATGATTCATTCACTTGACTTGAGACGTGGCATTGGATCATGTGTTAGTCATTGTTTCATAAGCTTATTTTATTTATTTATTATTGATTTTGTCTTTAATGTAATTTAATGTATTGTTCATAGAGTAAATCTTTTTCAGATACTTTATGAATAGACCTTTTAAATTTTTTAAACCTTTCACGCAATTTCATGTTAAACCATTCAACTGAACAGCTGTACAGTTTCATATTTATTTGCATTTTGAAATGAATTCTGTATGAGTTCTCATGAATGAGTTCTGTATCCCTCTGTGTTTTTTTTTTTTTTTAATTTGTTCTGTTTGGAAGATAACGAGCCTTTAAATCTCCTTTGTAATAGATATGATTATAAATCAAGAACAAGGCATTTACATTTGTATAAACTGCTTACTAATGACTATTAATGTTGGAACAATGCTTTATAAAGGATGTAGTACTAATGCTTAACTAATGATTCATATTGTGCAGTTATTATAAAGTGTTACCATATTTATTTTTATTTTTTAAGTATCGATTCAGGTACCGTTTAGGCACCGTAACCGTTTTAAAAGTAACGATTTGGCACCGGTATCGAAAAAACCCCAAACGATACCCAACCCTAGTGGGGACTGTTTAAAGATGGTTGTAATTAATATATTATATTTTTGTACAACACCTCAATTTTAAATTTAAAGTCTGCACTTCCATTTCATCTTGATTGTTTCATTTTAATTATATCCTGCATATAGAGCCACAATTATGAAAGATGTGTAAGTGTGCACATATATATACCTAACTGTATTTGTATATCTATAGAAATGCACAGATATACCAAATAATTGATTAAACTCCCAAAGACAAACATTAAACTGATTGAGAGGGGAGCAAAATCAAAATATATATGACTTATACTTACAAAGGCTTTTACCATGAATGAAAAGTTCACAGATATGGTTTGTCATCACTTATTTGTGTTGTGAAAAGTAAACTTAAAATGAGTACTAAAAGCTTTGAAAACAACTTGCCTATGAAAACTTCACGAACCTTGAAAAATATGAAAAATAACATTTAGTTTGAAAAGTTTCATGTTTTTTACTAGTCTGTTTTAGTCAAAGACTAGAGTATTTGCGGTTACCATGGAAATGAATGTAAGTATTAATGAAATTAAAATGAATGAATGAAAGTAGTGCCCTTTTATGTGTCGCAAAACATTTCAATATACAGCTCACCTCAAAGTAAACATTTAACGGCGCAGTGCAACATCAAAGTATCGCGAGAGCACCCTGCTCCTTGTGCTTACAATTCACTCTCGCGATATCCTGACGTCAAACGCCGATCGCCGCTTCAAGCCGGATACGCCTACTGCGCAGGTCACGTGACGCAGAGGATGCGCACGAAAATTATCCTCCGGACAGAAAACAAGCTGGAAAATGTCTGAGAAGGGTAAGTAACGTTACCAAGCTTTTAACGTTCGCCCACTTAATAACGTACACGTTTACACAAGACCGAATATTACCAAATTTCTCTGTTTGACGTTACAACAAGCCTACTCGTCACGAACGGACCTTCAGAGTTATTGAATTACGATTAACTTACACACGTGTAAACACGTCCTTCAGTAGGCTGTGTAACGTTAGTGCTGTTTACATTAAAATGCACGTTTTAACCGAGTATAGAAGCAGTTTAACCGATGAAGAGAGATTATTTTAATACAGTATTTAAAATAGTGTAACTCTCACATCCACCCACTAGCAAAGGCACATGCAAAACCAATTAATGTCTGTGGCATGAGTCATGTTACCCGCACACCCCTCGTCCTTCATATGTGCTTTTATAAGAGAAACCTTGAATGTGTCTACTAGAACAGCAGAATAATAAGCTCCTGTCGAGGACAGAGAAACATTTGCTTGACACCCAGATTGATCAGTAAACAAACAGAACCTACAAAACCAGTATTGTAGATCCACCCTAAGAAGAATAGTTCAGGCTTTGCATTTTCAGCAGAACATAGACATAGTGTGAGTGTGCCAAGTCATGACCTGTCAAACTCATCTCTCTTTGCTTCAGATGCATGTGAAAGCGATACTGTGTCTGTTGGCTGCAGTAGTGTGCTATTTCTGTGTCTGGCTTATGTCTGGATTCTAGCAAGCTTACATCATTAGCCAGGGTTATCACGTAAAGATGCTCGCAGTAATAGTTCTCTCGGGGAGATCCTGTATCCCACCTGGATGGAGCATAGTGGCATTGCATTTTATATGCTGCTTTTTAACTGCTTTTCTCCTTGACCTTGTGTTGTATCAGTCTGTGTTTCTACCCATAACAGTAAATGAAAGTAAAAGCAATGCTTATTTTAAACTTGCTTCTACGCCTTCAGGTGTGACTCAGTGACAATACATGCAGTATAAAAACTTGAATATATTTTCTTATATAGTTTCTTTTATGTGATGTTTTTATTTAGATGTAAAGTACAAAAAAGTAGCTTAATGACGAAAAAAAGTAGCTTGGTATTTTGTAAATATATAAAACAATAATATATAATAATAAAAAAAGTTATAAATTATATTAAATAATAATATCATTTCTAAAAATAAATAGAAATACATTAAATAGAATGAATAAACAATATATATTTAAGGAACATTTCTGCTCAACATCAAAGAGAGGCAGGAATAAAATGGGCTTTTCTTTATTGTGGACTTATTTGTCACCCTGTTGTAGTATAAAAACAGCCTTATCTGGAATATAGAAACTTGTGGTTTATTAGTAAGTCAGACTTAATTTAAATACATTAGCTACATAAAATAAATATTTGTGTGTTCTGACAGACTCCGAAACCTTTGATGTGATGGAACTGGCAGAGCATGTCAAGAAACAAAGGTGGTGGAACAAAATGTTTGGCAAAAATACCTCCGGACCCGCTGCTGAGAAGTACTCCGTTGCAACACAGCTGGCTATTGGAGGAGTGAGCGGCTGGTAAGTCATTATGTGAAAGCTGAAGCGTATCTAAACACTGAGTAGAGTGATAGTAAACCGATTGCTCTTGTGTTTCTACTAGGTGTGCAGGGTACTTGTTTCAGAAAGTTGGGAAGCTGGCAGCATCAGCTGTAGGCGGCGGCTTCTTTTTGCTCCAGGTAAATCTTAAACCTGTAAAAACCAAGTGCTTATAATAACTCTTATCCTGAGAGTGTATATTATTTGAGTGTTTGAAGATATAAGCAATCTTCAATACGCTTTCAGATTGCTCATCATACAGGCTACATTAAAGTAGACTGGAAAAGAGTTGAGCAAGATGTGAACAAGGCAAAGAAGCAGCTGAAGCTGAATTCAGACAAGCCTCCTAAAGAAGTGAGAACAAAGTTTAATGAGGTAAGAAAATACTGCTGGAGTTTGTATTTATGTAATGCTTGCTCCAAAACAAACACTTATTGTAAACCCCTATATTGTGGTAATATTGTGATTGATGTCAAATGGTGTCTGTTAGCTTATTCATGTTATTAAGACACTGAAATGCAACTGAATGCTGAATATAGTATGCACTTATTTCTTCTGGACTTTCAGTCAGAGTCTGAACAAGCACCACACACACACACACACGTTAAAGAACCTGTCCGAGAGGCTGATGCCTTACAGAGATATTAATTTTAACTTTGTCTTATCAGTTCTTAAATCCCAAGTCTTATTATTTATACTGTGCCTTTTTGCTTTTTCCAGTAATCCAATCCAACGAAAGTAATAAGCATCAGTGCTTCTGATAAGAAACTCATGTTACATGTACCTCAGAAAAGTTGTTTAATGTTTATTAGCTAAAACACTAATGAGGAACTTTATTTTTTTTCTCAGGAATTTATTTATTTGTTAATTATTAATTTATGTACACCAACTACTGTTCAAAAATGTGGGGGCAGTGAGATATTTAATGGTGTTTAAAGATGTTTCTTCTGCTCATCAAGGCTGCATTTATTAGATTAAAAATACAGAAAAAACTGTAATATTGTGAAATATTATTTCAATTTAAAATAACTGTTTTCTGTGTCAATATATTTATTTATTCCTGTGATACAGCGCATCATTCCTCCAGTCTTCAGTGTCACATGATCCTTTCAGAAATCATGCTAATATGATGATTTATTATAGAATTATCAGTGTTGGAAACAGTTGAGCAGACAAATATATTTTTTGGAAGCTGTGATTTTTTTTTTCTCAGGATTCTTTGATGAATAACAAGTAAAAACAATATAATTATTACCAAATATAAAACATTTCTAAAATGTAAATCTATGCTGTGTCTTTTTTGTTCATTTAATAGATCCTTGGTTAATAAAAGTATTCATTTCTTTCAAAGAAGAAAGAATAAAAATGTACTGATCCCAAACAGTAGTGAAACAGTAATCTACTGTAACAGTAGTTCTGAACATTATTATCCATTTTAAATAAATGCTTCTCTTTTTAATATTTTAATGATCAAAGAATCTTAAAGAAATAACTATGAAGCAGCTCAACTGTTTCCAGCACTGATAATAAAACATCAGCATATTAGAATTATTTCTGAAAGGATCATGTGACACTGAAGACTGGAGGAATGATGCTTTGCATCACAGGAATACATTTTTTAAATTATTTTAAATTGAAATAATATTTCACAATATTAACAGTTTTTCTAATTTAATAAATGCAGCCTTGATGAGCAGAAGAAACATCTTTAAACACCATTAAATATCTTACTGACCACAAATGTTTGAACGGTAGTGTATGTCTTCAATCATGATACATTTCTGAACAATATGTGGAATTTTAAAGGCACTGTCGTCTATACAGCATTTTATTTGAGTGTGACTATACCGTTTATATAAGTAGCAGTTGAATATAAGTATGAAATTAATATAATGTATTCATAATTGTAATTTTAGCATTACATCAATGCACCAAACAATGGTATAATTTACAGCATTAGTTGAAAATAAGGTTTGACTAGATTGACCCAGACATTATTTGCCAAACGTTCTATTGATATTGTAATGCTGCAGTCACACTAGACTTCGTACACATGAAAGTCACTTTCAAACACACTTTTACAAACATAAGTTAACATTAAGTACACAAAAATATGCAACATACGGCAAAACCTACAGCTTTGGTCACCCACTGATCGGAGTTCACCATAAATCAGTTTTAAAGCACAGTGGAGTTAGCATGAACTTCACATGTGCTTCCAGTCTCCTGTCTTCACGTGTGTGTGAATGTAGAGTGTGCTTTAAGCAGGGGCTGTGCCCTTGTGTCGAATTCATTTACATGTTTTCTCTCCACATAGGTGCAAGGGTTTGTCAAGAACAACATTGTTCTCACAGGAGGTTTCGCCGGTGGATTTCTGATCGGTCTGGCTTCATAGGATCTCTCTCATCGTTACGTCTTACACTCTGAAGATGTCATCAAACATCATCTGTGATATCGCAGCTTGTATTTAACTCAGCACTCATTTATCAGCTCAACACTAGATTGTTAGGATGTGATCATAAGGAAACATTTAAGAATGTATGCTTTCTGTCTCTTGTGCACTGCTTTAGTTTGTACTTTAAGCCCCTCTTACTTTTTTTATTTGAACATTTTGCTGTATTATTTTGGTACAACCGATTTTTGACACAAGACTTGAAAAGTCAGCTTGTTTAAATATGTAAATAGTTGAAATTGGCCCTTTGAAATTCATATATCTATGTCGTTGTGGCTAATCCAAGTGCATTTAATTGTTCAAACTCAATGTTTATAATAAATCTGATAATTGCTTCAAAGACCAAGGGGTCAATAAAAGTTGTAATTTTAATTAATAATGACAGAAATGTTTAAAGTAAATAGACAATCAGGTTTTAAACAATTCTGGTTTGCCTTTTCGGTTTGATTGTTGTATTGATATTTATTAAATACATCTTTATATATTTTCCTAAATTATAGCTAATGCTCAGCACATCACAATATAACATTTCTCCTATATTGAATTCATAAGAATATTCTCACTGAACTGTATTACTAGGTTGAATAAATAGTGAGAGACAGCTTGATGATTTAATGAAAGTGTGATTGTAAAAATGAAGATAATGTCCGTGAAAGATCTCTTGGAGCAAATATAACGTTACATGCATACTGTTTAGCTTTCTATTAAATGGTTGTCTTTGTGTCAGTAGATTTGTATTCTTTGGGAAATCCAGAGCAGCAGACAGAGTTATGGACTTCACAGCACTTCCTCATGGCTTGAATCACATCCTCACAAAGGCTTTCAATGTATCTGTTGGCTGTTAAAAATACAAAAGTAGTAAAAAGGTTAAAATTGCTTCAAATAAACAGCCTGCGGTCTTCACTCAATGCAAGGTTAACCTAACATTGAGATCGTAAAGCTACCTTGTAAACACTTCTGTATGGCACATGCCTGCTTTTGACAAGGATCTTTCTGTGGCATCTTGTGTTAAGATACGTACAGCCGAGCTGCAACTTTGAAGTAGTATTCCTGTTAAATCTCACTTTTTGTGAAGACGTGAACAGCGACGTCACCGGCATGCAACTGACTGTGCGCCTGTAAAATTCTTCCGATTGGAAAACACTCTAATCTTCAACATGCTTAAAATTAACCAGTCTTTTTAAAAAAATGATCTGTTTTTTTTTTTTTTTTACAAAAATCTACTATTTATAAGTAATCTACCCTTCTCTGTCGGCATTGTGAAATGATATATACAATTAAAAGTGACCTGTCAGAATGAAATATTAAAAAAGGAGTTATTTGAAAGACCTATCTGTAACTGCATTTGAATGGCAAGTTATTGTGATATTTTACTAGTCAGAATTACACTTTTTACCAGCCGACATTAAATTTTTGATTTGAGAATTAGATTTCTGTGAGCGATTCCGTTTGTAATAATAATAATAATAATATATATATATTTTTTTAATTTGCTGATGATATCAACAATTAAGCTTTAATCAAGAATTATCATTTCATCTCTTCAAGTCGCCTTGCCATATAAAATAAAACATAGGCTATCCCTTCCCGATCACCGTAATTCCACTGTTGCTATGTGATTCCCCTCCTGTTTCCCGTCGGAAGGAATTGAATGTAGCGCATGCGCTCTGCTGATGGGGAAGTGCTGTATAGTGATAAACAAGCAAACAAATCAGAGAAACGGATAAACTGTTAGCCTGCACTCCATATAATGGCAGTGAGCGCTGTACATTTAGAGTCAGACGCATTTCTAGTCTGTATGAATCATGCTCTGAGCACGGAGAAAGAGGAAGTAATGGGGCTCTGCATCGGCGAGGTTTGGGTTTCTTGTGTCGATGATGCGCTTTTTTGTATAAATGCGCGTGAACGATAACAGCTGTGTTTATCAAACTCTGTCCAACAGGTAGACACAAATCGCATTGTGCACATTCATTCAGTCATAATTCTGCGTCGATCAGACAAGAGGAAAGACAGAGTGGAGATTTCACCAGAGCAGCTGTCAGCAGCGTCCACCGAGGCGGAGATATCCTTTCACAATTATTTTTATTTAACAGCCTATTTATTTTTATGGTTATTTTTAGAGCTATTCTTATTTCTTTATTCTTCAATACTAAAAACTTGGTTCCATAACAGAAACATGCTTTTACCACGGTAATACCATTGTATTTCTCAGGCTGAAAGACCATGTGACTATAGTACTTATGTGTTGATGATTCAGTTATATGGCATGCATCAGACACTTCCACTGATTTGTTCTGAAATGTATAATTTTCTGGGTAACAGTTAATTTAACAGTTTCATTAATAGCTTTCAACACCAAACATTTCTATAATATCTAATACTTTATGTCTTTAAAAGTCATGAAACTTGACACAAACTCCATTTGGGACGTTTTATGAAATGAGTTAGGGATTAGGTAATTAGGGGTTAGTTATTATTATTTTGTAAACTTCATTTAACTGGGGAAAAAAGTCCAGGGCTGCGTTTCCCAAAAGGATCGTAAGCCGAATTTGAACATAGCTTTATTGGTTTCAGTGGGTCTACAATGTACTTAAAGGAGAAGTTCACTTTTGAAAAAACTTTTGCTGATAATTTACTCACCACTATGTCATCCAAGATGTCCAT
>JAUMHR010000129.1:16857-31911 GCA_032361145.1 Enteromius fasciolatus | reverse complement strand
CAAAAAAACTACCCAACATTAAGAAAATAACCCAATAAAATGACCCAACAGTCTCAACCCAGCGGTTGGGTTGAAAAAATAACCCAGCATTTTTTAGAGTGTACTGGACGTGTTTTGTACTTGGTTTATAATTTATGTCATTATCACTAAAACGTATAACAATCGGTATGCTTTTAATTTTAGTTTCACGTAAACAAATAAATAAATAAATAAATAAATGGTGAGCTATTTCCTCACAAGAGTTGTTTATTCAGTATAATTAATATCTTCTATCTGCATCCTTTATTAGAAGATATCCATTCTAATAAAGAGAAAAGACAAGAAAAGAAAAGAGGACTCACAATGTACACTGTGCCTTCATCCAATCTCAGTTCCAAAGAGAATGGCACAATCTCAGTTCCAGCTTCACTTAGAGAATCACTTTCATGCCTCGACATTGTATGGTCTGAAGAAGCTAGGAAACATGAGGCTGACTTTCTTAAAGGAGCCCCACTACAGTGGCTTACTTTAGCAAAGAAAGAAAACTCACCTTTAGTCAAGAGAGACGGCTTTACTGATTTAATAGAGTTAATTAACAGACAGAAGAGAAAACGTTGTCTCGTCACTGATGTTTCTTTACGGTACCAGCCTGGAAGTGGAGGCTCAACTCTCGCCATGCAGGTGCTTTGGGATTTCCGGAATAATCTCAGATGTGCCAGAGTCATCGATTCAGATCTAGACACTAAAGAGCTGTCCAAACAAGTGGTGAACCTTTTTCTGCTGTCCAGCGAAGAGCAAGCAAAACAAGATCATAAAACTGTACTGCTGTTACTGGACACCAAGGAAAAGATAAATGATCAGCCAATCAAAAATCTTCTCCAAGAAGACCTGATTGATGAAATCCATAAGAGTGGCATTTATACAAACACTCCAGTAGTGATCATGTTAAACTGCATCCCTGGAGACTTCACTCTAACTGACACTATGATCCTTAATTACTCCACAACTCTCTGAAGAGAAAATTAACAAATTCAAGGAACAGCTTCAGCAACAGATCCGGCTACAGAGAAAAAGCCACTGGAAAGTTACGATGATATGCCTGCTGCACCACAAAGACAGCGGTGGATCAGAACTAGCTAGGGAGGTACTGAGAGACCTGAGGGAAGAGTTCACCTGTGAAACCCTGACAGAACCATTCAAAACAGATATCACAGAAAATAAAGAGTTGTTTGAAAGAGAGATTGAAGACATGGCAAATAAACTGCACACTTTATATGAAACACACAAAAAAACTGTGCTTCTTCTGTTGGATCATAAAGATGATAAGCCTAGCTCTTTTAAAAATCTGCTGTCAAAGCTTCAACGTGCTGATCAAGCTGATCGTCCTGCATTCATCATCATCAATGCTGTCAGCAAGAGCGCTGTTCGAGCAAAAGACGGTGTAAAGCTTAAAATGGAGCTCTTACCAAAGGAGAAGGAGATGTTTGCTCAGAATAGGCTTGAAATTGAAAAAAGGAAACTGTCAAAGACGTTTCATGCATTTAATATAATGCAGGGAGGTTTCCAGAAAGAGGATGCTGAGAAACTGATGACAAAAAAAATGGTAACATATGTCAAAAATCACAAAGAGTCCAGAAGCACAAGACTTCTTAGCTTTTTGGCTCTGATAAATACATATGTCCCAGGTTCACACTTGTCAAAGCTTCTCTGTCAGGAATTCATGGATCAGACCGATGAGGGAAATCCCACACTAGAAACAAGGATGAAACCTTTCATGAATCTCATAGTCATTTTCTCAAAAGGAGAGCAAAAAGACCAATGCATACGTCTGGCACACCCAATGATTGCTGATGCCTGCCTGAAAATATTCACTGAGAACAAACTGACGAGATTTGACATTGCTCTTGACTTCTTGAACAGTTTGGTGAAAGGAAAGGAGAGTAATGTTGGACAAATTTGCAGGAGAATGTTAGTCGTAAGACTCGAGATTCTGATGGAAAAAGAGAAGTTTTCCAGACTGATTCTTGACACCATAGAAGAAAATAATGTTGAACAGTGCATACGTTTGCTGGAAGTGGCCTCAGGTTTGTTCTCTGAAGACCCTTTTTATCCTCAAACACTTGCACGATTGTATTATCTTAAAGAAAAAAAAGGCAACAAATATGAGGAGGCAAGAAAATGGGCAGAAGAGGCTATTAAACGAGATCCCAACAATTCACATATCAGGGATACTTTGGGACAAATTCACAAAAACCACCTGCGGAAAGAAACTAAAAAGCCATCCCCAGACATAAGGGTGTGTTTGCCCATTGCTCGGTCTGCCATTAAAGCATTTGAAGATGAAGAGAAAGCAGCTGAAGATGAGGCAGAGGTCAACACCACATTCAACAACAGAAGTCTCTTTGGGTTCCTCCAGGTTTGCAACACCATTCGTCCAAAAATGCCTCTTGAACAGGAATACATCAGTGATCTCAAAGGTGAAGTGGAGACAAAATATGACTTCTTTGAATGGTTCCTGGTGTTCTCAAGAAAAAACTTTGAAAAAGAGGACCCAGACTACATTCGAAGAGATGTTCAAGAGTGCTATATACAATATTTCAAACAGGGTAAGAGCGATGACATGGCCCTGAGTGAGAAAAAAATGAAGTCTTTTAGAGGACTGCTTCATTTCCTGAAATCAGACATCAATGTGCTGAAACAAAGTGAGAGTGCACTTAAAAATCTACAGACTGATAATGAAGTTGTTCTCTACATTCTCACCAACATCATCTTGAGTCAGTCTGGTGAGCCGTGGGAAAAAGCAGGAGATCTTCAGGCCAGGTTACAGAAACTCTGGGCTGCAGAAGCTCAAGACAGAAGCCCAGAGTTTTACCTCTTGATCCTTTTGCTCTTTTGGCCTTATGAAGCACAGCCAGCAATCACAAACCCTCCAGACCTTGAAGAGTGTGTCCAAAATATGAATCAGTCATACAAGAATAAGTATCATAAATACCTTCGCGGTCGCTACCTGGTGCCTCTGTTCTTCTTAGGGGAAGGAAAAGGTTTGCAAAGACTGATTCATCTCTCAAAACAAGATGAAATTGATCTAGAGCTTCTGAATGAAGGACATAAAGATGGAGAAGTCAAATGTCCTCAGCGTATCAATGGGAAAGTGGAGAATAATGTAGTGTTTGCTGTTATAGACAAGCATCAGATTAAAGTCACACCTCAGAATCGGGCCAGTGTGTGTAAACAAGGCCATGTGACTTTCTTCCTTGGCTTCAACATCAGAGGACCTGTTGCCTACAACATCAGATATGATGAGAGCTGTAAGCAATGTTTTATATTCCAGATTCGAATCCAGCAAACATTTGTCAGCTGTAATTTATTCTCAGTGAAAATGTGTGTTCCCTTGTCTCTGCAGAGGTCGTACCTGAACCGCTTGACTGGTGACTGTGGGAGGGAATGAATCTCCGAACTCAAACAGCACATCCAGCACAAATGATCACGTCTATTATTACACGGCTACTTGCCACATAAGGAAAAAAAACTGAATATGAATTTGAAACATTTTATTGGCGTATTTGTTTCAAATTAACATTTTCATCCTTCCGCGAAACGATATAGTACCACGTGACTAACATTCAACCATAAGACAATTTATAACATCTACATATGAATATATGCACCTTATATTGTCCAGTGTTTGTCACAAGATGGCGCCAAACGGTAATCTTTGTTGGCGCGGAGGGTTTTAAACACACAAGTAGTCCCGGCTATGCGTTATTACTTTGAGAGAACGAACCTGCAAATGTCTCGACTGACCAATCAGAATCAAGCATTCCACAGAGCCGTGTAATAAGAATAGTTATTAGTTACAAGTAGAGTTTATTCTTGGCACTATTCACTTACCTTCAGAGGAATGCAGATCTATTAGTGAAAAAAAAGACAGATGGGAAAATACACAAATAAATATGATTTTGGGTGTGGGTCTGTAAGTTCATATTATTAAGTGAAGGAAAAAAATAAACTATGTTGTTTTTTATTCATATTATATGCATTTGCTATTGCCACATTTAATCCAAAAGAAGTCATTTACTTTATCTCTTGTTTTATCTGAAGAACAGACCAACAGATGAGCACTGCTTTACCAATGAGCTGGTTATTTCTTGTCCTGAGATGTATTGTTATGGTTTGGGGTAGATTAGTATTGTTTGTAATCTTCATCTCATCAGCTCTGCTTCGTGTTCAGTACTTTGTACTTAGTCATGTTTTGTGAAGGACTGTACTTATTTGATTTATTAAAATACAGATGAAGGTATAACTGTTTTTCTGGATGTTTCAGCTTGTTTATCCACTGCATCTAATTCAGTGTAGTTTGTTAGTTCAACATATTCACCCCCTCCCCTCACCGGGGCACGTCCCTACATTCAATCCAATCATGACAAACTCTAAGTAGATATTTCACCTATTTTTTGTTAAAACATTATGTAGGAAAAGTAATAGATTAATTAATCACTTTTTTATTGTACACCTAAACAATCAACATCCATTGCCTTTTTCACTTTAGAAATCGTAAGAAAAAAAATATATCAACTGAAAACGTAAAATCTCAAAATTCATCCTTTGAAACATGTTCATTCAGACATTACATCACCACAGAAATGGTGCATTAAACTCATATTACAGAATGTTTTTATACATGACCTATAGACTGATAGAAAGATTAGTCTTAAAGAACATATACAACTCAGTTTATTAAACCAATGTTTGAGACACTTTGGGAAAAAAAGAAAAGGTGTTACAATATTAGAGTATTCAGAAACAGAAACGAGGATGAGCTGCGTGCGGAGTGAAGCGGACGCTAGCTGTGAGTCTGTGTGTGGCTCAGTCGTGGCTGACGTAGGCCAGGTGTCTGTCGAGGCTCTTCAGGGTCCGGCAGTGTTTCCCGCAGCGGCTGCAGATGAAGGGACTCTCTCCGGCGTGAGAGCGCCAGTGCAGCCGCAGCTTTCTCCAGTGCTTGAACCTCCTCTCACACTGCGTGCAGCTGTAGGGCCTCCTGAAGTGAGCTCGGGTGTGCTCCCGCAGCGTCCGGCGCAGAATGAAGGCCCTGGAGCACAGCGAGCAGCCGTGGGGTCTCTCGCCCGTGTGAAAGCGCCGGTGTCTCCTCAGGCTCCGCCGGTACATGAACATCTTATCACAGACGCTGCAGACGTAGAGTCGGCCGGCGGCTCTCTGCAGGATCTCAGGCCTCCGGAGGAGCACAGAGCAGGCTCTCAGAGGAGCGTCGTCCTTCTGCACTGGACCCAGCCACTCTGCTGACGCTGGGTTTATAAGACAGCTCTGTGTTATCTGACTCCTCACTGAGCTGAAATACCCGTCGGAGGAAGCGGGGCTCCAGCGAGACTCCTCTGCTCCTTCATGATCCTCAGGCTTCAGCTGAGCTCCAGGACTTTCACATGAGGTCTGGCACGCTTGGGTCTGCTCCAGACGTCTGGTTTCACCTTCATCTTCTTCTTCAGTCATCACAGCTATGTCTTCGTATTCCTGTTTGACGTCTGGTCTGCTCATGACCGTCAGCTCTTCAGAAGCTTTGGGGGTCTCTGGAAACGTTTCGTTGTCACTCTCAGAGAAGGTAGTTTGGATAATTTTTATCTGTATGTCCTTCCCCTCTGACGGGAGCGGCGGTGACTCCTGCGATGGACACGGACGGAGGATTTCTTCAGTTTTGTTGACTGGCTCGCTGCACTGAAAGCTCATCAGCGGCTGGGAGTCTCCAGACACGTCTCTGTCCTGTGAAACCAGAGGAGGACAAATACACAGCTCCGTTACTCAAGTGACTGTACAGACGAGGGGTGTGCCATAATATCGGAATTGTTACCTTAATAATGTGTGATTTGACATTACCGAGTATTTCTACAGAAATTGCTTAATGATTACAATCATCAAAATGTTTATTGACTATTATTATTTTTTCTTTCTTCAAGTTTTTCAAGTTCAAAGACAAGTTAATTAAGATATTTACATTTTGGACACCATACTGCCTGTTTTTGCTCTACCTCGTCAACAAAAATGTTTCCAAACAACTGCGTTTCTTCTGGGAGAAAGGTTTTACTGATTTAATTTGCTTGGAACAGTCCACATATCTTATAACTATAATTCACAGATTAAATGTGATAATTTCATAAAAATTAAAAAAAAAGATACAGAGTGTACAGAAGAAAAACAAACACTGTTCATACACGATTAACTTTCTTAATCGTATATGCTGTGTATAAAAGATTCATTGCTCTTTTGTATTATTATCTTGCTGTGAAGGTTATATGGGTGTATTAGGGGATGTTGAGGGAATAGTAAGAAGTGTCACAGAAGATAAAGCAGCAGCTGAAGGCTGTGGATCGCAATTATACGATCTCGATTTGTAATCGCGATCAAATTAAAGGACGTGACTAGTGGCCAGGTATGGTTTCCCATACTAGGAATTTGTGCTCTGCATTTAAGTGAGAATGCAGCAGTGAGAAGTGATCAACCACGCACACACACCCGGAGCAGTGAGCAGTTGGGGGAACGGTGCCTTGCTCAAAGGTCTCACCTCAGTCGTGGTATTGAAGGTGGAGAGAGCGCTGGTTATTCACTAACCCCACCCACAATCCCTGCCGGACCTGGGACTCGAACCCACGACCTTTGGGTTACAGGTCCGACTCTCTATCCATTAGGCCACGACTGCCCCTAAATAAGTGCAATCACGGTGATCAGCTGTGGGTATACTTTCTCGATCACGTGCATAACATGCTGCAGTAAAGTGCACGACAACAAATCACAACCCGCAAAACTACTTGTTTGTTGTGGCATTTTGTATATGGCTCTTGTTAAAACATGCTATTTGGTTTATTTGTTAATAAAAAATAAATAAATAAAACAAATCTCTGGTTTCTTTCTATTTTATTCCAGAAGGGGGGGGTCTTCTGATAAAAAAATCGTGATTAAAAACCGAGATCGTTCAATATGGGAAAAAAAATCGTGATCACTTTTTTTTGCCATATCGCCCAGCCCTACTGTGGATGTTAACACAGAAACAGGTCAAACTAAATTACCTTCATGCTCACGCTCTCAGGACAGTTATTAGCACACCGCTCACCTGCAAAATTAAGAAACAGTTTTCAGATGATAATGATGGGATATGATAATAAACATATATATACTTCACAAAGTGTATACTTCACGAATATAAGACAAACAATAGTAAAATGCAGTCAGTCTAGTGTTTGTTTTTGTAACGCACACAAATGCACAATAAGGTGTGCCTAAGTTAAATGAAAAAAACAAAACAAAACAAAAATAAACCACACATTTGTGGAAATGAATAAATGAATCTGTGCTGAACATGTTTTTGATTTTACAGTAGCTCTGCATTACATCTGCCTCACGTGTCTTTAACTGACTTTTTCCCAGGTTTATCCATCTACCTGTATCTATATCTATGTTTGATATGCGTTACTGCACTTCATGTCTGACCCCAGGCACTGCAGAGGAGCGCAGTATATCACCGGAAGCGGCAGTGTTTTGGTTTGAACGCTTACAGTGAGCAACACTCTGTCTGAACGTCTCTGTGATCTCCTCCAGCAGCACCTCCAGTAACGAGCCGAGCACAGACTTCAGTCGCTCCTGGAAGACCTCCAGCGCTCGGACGTCTGCCATGTCCGCAGCAGCTTTAATTAAACCCTGTAACACCTCTATCTACCGTGAATGTGCTGAAGCAGCAGCGAGCGCGGCGCCTCAACTCTCGGCGGGACGCGGCTTGCTCGGTCACGTGGTTTTAAACGAGGCTTCTGATTGGGTAACGTCATTAGTCTGCGCTGCTGCGTGCACAAGCGGTATGTTATTGTTATTTTTTTACTTAAACACGGCGCTTGGAGACTAATTGTTTTAGGTTCTGCTTTAAAACAAACACGCGAGTTTCCAGAAGGTGTTTTACAGCGATGTCATTGCTGGTAGCGGTTTAAAATCGCGCGTGCGAGTGGGCGGATCAGGTAATGAACGCGGTGCTTCCTGATAATAGAGAAAACATCACGAAGATCAGCTGCAGGCTTTATAAGACCACGGCTCTTAGGTATGTACAGCTATCAGCGTTCATGGGTCATTCACAAACGCTCGTAAATGGGTGTCATCATTAGTTTATACGTCTATGTAGGTCAAACTCACGCAACAAGTGGTCATAAATCTGCGCAGGTGCCGACAGACATATAATTAAACTGAAGTGGAGGGTTTATCTTACTATTACACGATAATTAAGACTACTTGAAGGAGCGCCGTTTGTCAGGTTTGGCTGTATTTACCAGCACGTGTTTGTTTGAGTCTGTTATAACGAAGCATGTTCCCTAAATGACTAGAACACGAGGCAACAACAATAGTGTGTATTGTGTGGCTGTCTGAATGAAAAGCTTCTTCATTGTGCACACGCCGGGTTTGTGTTTGTTTGAGGGCTTTTCAACTGGGTCACTTTGCCTTTTTACACAAGATAAATAAGAGTTTAACAGTATGTTCATTAACGTTATGGCTATCATCTGAGATGCAGATTTTAATCAGCTTGGCCTGTTTCTAAAATGTTAATAAAGTAGTTAATCAGCTGTGATTGGAGGAGAAGAGTGACGAGGAGCACGTGACCAGGCCGCGGATATTTCATCAGAACTGCTGATTCTACTGCTTTTGATAACGTCACTGCTGCTGTACCTTCACTTTTGATTTTGACTGTTTTTCCTCCAGAGATGAACACGAGTGACATACTGCTGTAGAGTCAAGACTTCACTTCTCCCACGGTAAGCTGGGGTTCATGCTTGTATTAAATCAGGTTATTCTCTGTCATTTGGCTGTGTTCAAAATGACATGCTTGGTTAATTCTGCTCAGTACACTGTGCATACTTGCTGTTTATTTAGTGTGAAACAGTATAGAAGAAACAGCACGTTTCGGAGTAGTTCAGTACAAACACTGAGCATTACTTAAGCAAAACTGTCGAGGTTGTAGCCTCTTTAATACATATGCTAATCGTTTTATTTACAAAAGCTTGTGAAGATTCGTATTAGACTCTGATCGTGTCAGAAGCTGATCTGTTTTTACTCTCTATACTGATACTACAGAAACACTGGCGCCTCTTGATGTGTCACACAGTTGCTTATTTTTTTATATCTATATTGTATATGCTGTTTTTATATTCATCACTGCACTATAAAGAATAGATACAACTTTGCAACTGAAAGTTAAGTTTATTAAATTTAATTGAAACGATATTAAATTGATTTATAATGTAGAAATACATTGTCAACAAACTATATTTTTGTAAAAAACAACATGCTTATTCTGACTTGTACATATAAAAGAATAAGGAAGCATATTAATCTGTATTGTAAATGAGTGGGGAAAGATCAATGGGCAAAACCTTTTTTTTTAGGCACAGGGTTGATGGTATGGGTAGGTTAAGGTGTAAGGAATTGTCTAATTACAAATAAAAAAAATAATAATTATATATATATATATATTATAAAAAAAGGAACGTAAAAACGTATATGTACTCATTAAGTGCATTGTACCAAATTATTAATTTAAATGTGAACACCTAATATAAAGCACGACCAAGAATAATTCGCTTTTTGGTTTAAAATAATTTATTCGACTGGAATGGCAATTAAACATTAGACTGTGCAGAAACTGAAGTCTGCACATAGTCATGCAATGCTGATGTCGGTAGCTTTAATGACTTGAGAACAAAGTATAACAAGAAAAATAATGCGCAGCAGGGTTTCATGTGATATGAGCCATTTTTTGTATAATGTTTTTTTATTTAAATACAATGGGCAATAGGCCTATATATTGCATCGCCAAACATGATTGAGGTCATGTACTTATGATAAGTCGAGATATTGATCATTGCGACAGGCCTACGTATAGGGTGATTATTCGTTTGTGGGTGATTAATCTGTGATTGTGAAGTACAGTAAAAATCCACATCAGTGCGTGACTGACAGCCTAGATTTCATGCTGTGTGCAGAATTATGCAAGCAACTGCAATTCCAGGTTTCAAACAGAGAGTCAAAACGTACAGACGGCAGCATTCACGTTAACGGCTGCGTTCATCTCCTCACAGGTGTGCCGATCATGGCGACGTCTGCCGGAGAAAGCAGTGTTCTGGAGGAGGAGCTGACGTGTCCGGTGTGTCTGGATCTTTACCGTGACCCGCACCTTCTGCCCTGCGGCCATAACTTCTGCCTGACGTGCCTGCGCAGACTTAAGAGCCGAGCAGAGCGTGGCCGTCTGCGGTGTCCCGAGTGCAGACAGACTCACCTCAGCTCCGCCAACTGGCAGAAGAACTTCAAGCTGGCCAACATCGCTGACGGTTTCCGCCGCCGCGGCCAATCAGAGCGCTCCGCCCAGAGCCGGAGCGAAGCGTCCCGCAGACCCGCCCAGGTGCGCTGTGACTACTGTCCCGAGGAGGCCGGTGAGGATGGGAAGGGTCCGGCGGCAGTGAAGACCTGTCTGAAGTGTGAGGTGTCCATGTGTCCGAAGCACGTCCAGCCTCACCTGGAGCTGCCGGCGTTCAGAGAGCATCCGCTGGTGGAGCCGCTCAGTGACATGAGGAAGAGGAAGTGTTTGGAGCACGACGAGATGTTTCGCTACTACTGCCTGGATGAGCACTTGTTCCTCTGTAACGCCTGCACCATTGAGGGAACGCACTCTGGGCACTCCATCAAAACACTGAAGAACACCATGAAAGACTACAGGGTAGGTGTCCAACTGCTCTCCTTACACACACTTACACACTGTTTCCAAAGCACTGTGGATGCCCTTAACAGTGAAGTCTCAGTACAAGGCTGCATTCTTAGCGATTACTGTTTTAGAAACAGTAAAACCTTTAGAAAACGTTTGTTTTGAATCACTAATTCAGAGCACGCATCAAACTGACTAAGTCATGTGATTTCAGTGAGTGAGGCTTCGTTATGTCTTCATTGTTTCAAAGCGCTTTAAAATGTCAATGATTCACCATCTGTTTGTGAACTCGCACGTCCTGAAATCGCAAAGTTCGATGTGTCCCTAGATTAACACATTTAGTTGACCCTGGAACAACATTTCAATGCAAAAATAAAATGTTGACTATATCTCTACACCTAAACCTAAGCTTACCCATTAAAAATGCCTAAAACCAGAGGAAACGATAGATGACTGACACTGATGTACAAGCACCAAAGCCTAAACTTCACAAAAACTATAAACTCTTTCTTCAAATCTGATTGGTTTATCACGATGTTGACCCAGGGACGTGTTGCACTTGGTCAAATCAGGTTATGAGTAATATTGTGTTCTGATAGAATATACACATTTGAGGTCAAAGTTCTTTCAGAATCAGCAAAATGTTAATTATTTTATTAAAATAAGAAAGGCATTTTTATATATAATGTATGTATATGTTTTTTTTCCTAAGTGTCCACTAAATAAACATTTATGATCCAAAGCTGTGTTTATTGGAAATACACAAACTGCTCAATAGGGACATATCTGTTTCATGAAGTGGAACACGCTTCAAAATGGCGGTGGAGATTTTCTGAAGGGAAGTATGTTAGTGTGTGTCTAAAAGCGAAGTGAAACACACCACACAGTTCTGCTTGGTCAGTCAGCCCTCACGTCAGGTGGTAGATAACTCTTGTTCTCTGTCTCTGTTGTCTCCTCTAGTCCTGTGTTGACGTTCAGCTGCAGAAGACCAACAGAAAGATCCTGAAAGCAGAAAAGAATCGAGTGGAACAAAAGGATATTGAACAGCACAACAAGGTGGAGTCAAGTCTGTGGTGTTTGTTCATGTCAGACTCTTTCCCGCTAGCGTTTATAAATAAATAAAAGCCACACACTGCCAGCATTTAGGATGACCTCATGACCTCTGATGCGCATCCTACGCCCCGATCCAAGATTTATTTATGTTAGTGTCGAGGATTGCATTATTTTTCACGTGAACATGCTTACATCTGAGATGACTTGTTTCATGTGTCTTCCTCACCTGTAGTTATTTCTAGACTCATTCAGGAGGTGTGTACTAGCGCCCCTGAGACAGTAGAAACCCGTAAGCACCTGTGTTTGGTGGGACAGAGTTTAATGTTGTTGTGTTTTAGGCCTACCGGGACGACACAGATCAACACCTGGAGGCTTTCAGAGAGGCGTCTATAGCACATCTGGATGCTTTTCTGTCCTCTCTGCGTGAAAGCCTCAGCACTTATGACGGCGAGCAGGCTTCGGGAATCCAGCAGAACCTGAGCCGAATAGCACAAGATCAAACCCGTCTACAAGAGGTTCACTCGGGCCTTGAGAGGCTTCTACAGGAGACCGACGCCTTCCAGTTCATTAAGGTATGCTTTACGGATCAATGATCTGTGACTGAACAGAAACCAGAACGGTTTTGTTGTCGGATCAGTTCTAGTCATGTGAACCTAGTCTGACATCTCTGGAAGCGTGAAGTCTGGTCCATCTCTCTTATAAGATTGGTGGTTTCTGCATCTTCCGTGCTTGTTTTTTTGATTGAGAGATCAGTTCAGAAGGGACTGGTCTCTCTTTAACATGTTAACAAAACATGAGAATTAATTTTTGGCAGGAAAAGAGTTTGTCTCATTGTCAGAAAGAATTCTGCGTTATGATTGGCCAGATTGTCTGTCAATCAAACTCTCTGGTGGAGGGTGTTCAACCCATAGCAAGGAAAAGGAGGCCCGTTTGCTCACAAAGATGATGACTCTTAATGTCAGATTATGAAGCAGCTGTTTCCTGTACAGGTGCTCACTATACTATACTATACTATGATATCTACTCTTAGCTGCGTGTGTCTGTGTGTGTGTTTGTGCTTCTGAGATAGTTTCTATAGACCAAACAGATTAGAGTCTTCAACTGAGAGTCTGTCAATAGTTACAGAAACGGAAATCATTTCCGATGAAGGCACATTATTTGTGTCATCTAGAGCTTGTGTCTCTCGTTTGAACAAAACCTACATTTGGAAAAGTCAAATCCTAATGCTTCTCGTGGGTTTCTTTCAGGATTACAATTCATCTATAAAAAGGTAAGACGGACTTTGATTCAAAGGTTCTTTCAAACATTTGCAGAAGTGTATTCACTTAGTCCGTGATTACATCATCTCTGTGTGTGTGTGTGTGTGTGTGTGTGTGTGTCAGATACCAGCGGCTGCTGAGGAAGCCTTTGTTTTTCCCTGATGAGCCCACAGTTGACCCAGAGCCGCTGTTTGAAATGATGGAGGGCAAGATGGGAGAATTCATCGCTGAACTGCGACAACACTCAAACACCCTCATCAGCACCATCTGTAAGTCCGTGACCCTTCTAGAGGCTATTTTTATTAGACAATAGTTAGTTTCCTGGGGAACTAAATCAATAACCTGATCTTATTTACAGGGATATTATAATAGGCTGTAAACGCACTTAAGGATATATATTTGTTGATGTGCGTGAATAAATCCCACCGCTCCTCCGACAGATTTCAGTTTGGCGTTCATTATTCTGTGAATGACGGGAGCGTTTCGGGGTCTGGTCTCAAGACTCGGGTTGACACGAGCAGAGTGAACATTTGTTTTCGCCGCTCTCGATCCAGTAGAGTACAAGTGATTATTAATTACCGCTGAAAAAAAAAAATCAGTCTCAGATTGGCAAAATGTTCAAAGCACAATGAGCTTGTGATGAAGACGAGGGGCTTCGGTGATTTATAAAGGCAGTGCTCTGCAGGCTGTAGTTTTATTTTTCCCCCCACACCCGCTGCAGAGCTTCAGGAATGACATCCACACTCAAAACGAGCAATGGACGGGACAGAAGTATCCTCTGACTTCATGTGATGTGGATTATTAGGTTTTATTGAGTACGCCAGTCTCAGTTTAATCACATTTGATTTCAAACATCAGTCGACTATTAGCAAGAGGCAACGGTTCTGATGTGTCTATGCTTTTTTTCTAACTCCGTGTCATATTCTGTTGTTTTAACTCGGGATATTGCTAAAGCTTATGAATATAACTTGAATTGCACATAAAATAAGAACATTTCGATGTAAAAGCCTCTCGGTGCTGTTTGAAATCCTCTAATAGGAGCGGTTTTATCAAACTCTTATAGTGATGTTTAGCGTCTTCACTTTCATTAGTTACATTACTACTAGAGTAAAATAACTGAACATAAACGCAGGAGCCTGATAAAAATTGTATTGTTTATTGATGTCACATTAGCAAACACCCTTAATGATCTTTAAAAGTGGTCACTCATCACAATCCCCCAAAAGTTCCTCTGCAGTCTGTTATTTACAGGATTAACTAAAACACGTGGAGCTCTAAAGCTGTTTTATATTAGTTTAAAAAAAACAACACAAAACACACACTTGTTTAATCTTTGTAATCTCCTCGGATGACGATGTAGACCCCTGAGAAAGGTGGTTGTTGTGATCATAGTCTGTATGGATGTAATTTACGTTTCTTACACAGCAGAGTAAAATCAAAGCTGAAACGTTATCACAGGTTTATCAAAGGTACTGAGCTCGTCTTCTGTCATGCTTCCTCGGGTTGGTAGATGCACCCAGGACCCAGTGAAAGCACTTTAATTCAATGTTCAATATATCTAAAAGCAACTGGTTCTTTTGTCTCATTGTTGAAGGTGAGTTTGAGGGAGGAGATGCTGAGGAGGAGGTGGATGACAATGATGAAGATGATGATTACGATGAAGAAGAAAGTTTTGATGAGGATGAGGAGGAGATGAGGAGTGAGGAAGAGGAGGATCAGAACCTCACTGATTCAGGAGATGAAGAGTATACACCGGAGGAAGAGGATGAGGAGGACTAGCAGAAGATGGTCTGAGCTTGAATTCCTGGAGCCAAAGTCTTCACACGAGGCTGATCTTACACAGAGCTCATGATGAAGAGGACTGATGTTTCTTTTGACATTATTTAAACAGAAAAAAATATTTTCCAGACAGCAGAAGATTGTGGATGGAAACTATTAACATCTCGTATCTTTATATCAGTACTTATTTGTTTGAGGACGAGGGGGGGGGGGGGGGTATAAAAAAAAAAATAAAAAATAAAAATA
>JAUMHR010000129.1:0-16847 GCA_032361145.1 Enteromius fasciolatus | reverse complement strand
CCCCCCCCCCCCCCCCCCAAGACATAAATAAATAAACAATACAAATAGATGTTATTTATATTAATTATGTTTAAAGGTTCAGGGAACATTTTAAGATGGGCTATATTTGCACTTTTTTTTCCCAAGTTGATTTCAGTATATTGTACTTTATATTTCAAGATGGTGGAATAAAAAAAAAAAAAATCTAAGTTATGTAGCATTTTGCAATGTTTTTTGTAATTCTGTTAGAAAATGTATAATAAAGTACAGGGGGAAATATTTTGTTAGTAAGCTGTCATTAAAGACTTGAAGACATGTATAGAGGAGGGGAAAAAGATAAGAACTGTTTCATTAACTTTCCTTTTAAACAAAGTACAAGATGTGACAAACCATTACACAAATCCTGAAAGAATACAACACACGAACACAAAACCTGGATACAAAACAAAAATTATGAAATTTAAACAATCACAGTAATTGACCCATTTAATTATTTTAAAATATTTGATTAAAAGTTGTTTTTCACGCGGCTAAGAGTGAGCCTAAATCTCATGACGGAGGTTTCATTTTTGGATGGGAGACTACATAACTTATTAAATAGATGTCCTAGCTATCTTTGAATGAATGCTTCTACAGTAAAATTTCTTATGAAAACATGAGTGCAATATGAATTATTGATCTGATTTTCAAAAGTGCAAAAGAAAACCGCTTTAGTTTAAACGCTTTGTAATCCCCATCATGTCGATACAAGCCACAAGCATACGCGCTCATTTTTATTTAAGTGACCATAAAAACATACTAATTGTATTTTTTTTTTTAAATCAATGGCTTATCCCCAAACCAGAATGTTTACGAACTCTTTTATCGAGTAGATGGGTGGCTCTTAAAAGAGCCTTTGTGGTATAACAGCCTCGGGCTGCTCTACTTGGAGCTGGTGTACTTGGTGACGGCCTTGGTACCCTCAGACACGGCGTGTTTGGCCAGCTCCCCGGGCAGCAGCAGACGCACAGCGGTCTGGATCTCTCTGGAAGTGATGGTGGAGCGCTTGTTGTAGTGAGCGAGACGAGACGCTTCACCGGCGATGCGCTCGAAGATGTCGTTGACGAAGGAGTTCATGATCCCCATCGCCTTGGAAGAGATACCGGTGTCAGGATGAACCTGCTTCAGCACTTTGTAGACGTAGATAGCGTAGCTCTCCTTCCTGCTCTTTCTGCGCTTCTTTCCTCCTTTAGCTGCGGTCTTTGTGACGGCCTTTTTGGAGCCTTTCTTAGGCGCGGACTTCGCTGGTTCAGGCATGATGGTAGTGGTTCCGAATAAACAACTCAGAAATCTGTAACTGGCTGAGCACGTGCAGGGTTATTTATTCAGTCGCTTATGCTGATTATGGTAGCGCGGTGGGACCTTGCGATTGTTTGTTTTCATTGGTCAAACGCATTAAACTTGTATTTAATTGGACCATTCAAGGCATCACGAACTGGAATGAGGGCCAATCACAAGCGCATAAATTATAGCTCCACCCTCCACTCTATGTTTGTTTGACACGCCCACCAGACTCCGTTTCCTTTGTTTCATTTCCCGCTGGTTTTATCTAAAAGCCTCTAAAATCTAAAAACAGCGATCTAAAATGTCCTGTTCTGCCCAAGGTAAAAGAAATGCAGTACATAATGTTGATATACACCTGTCTAATAAGTTTCTTCATTCAAAATTTAATTTGATTTTGCAAATATACCCCGTTACCTACGCAATCACTGAGATGAAGATACACAACATATATTTTCACATGTAGTATGTCTCAATCTTTCTGGAAAGCTTGGCAGGACTGGACGGTAGAGAAGCATGTGCTTGCTGGTAGTTTGACTCTGACAAGATGTAATGTACGGAATAACCAAAGAATGCTCTGTTTTATATGATTTAATTAATAATTTTATGTTATTTGCAAAATACTTTATGCACAAATGGTGATACTTGAAATCTCTTGAGTTTAAAAATGACCTAAAATGCTTTTCAGATGACCTTAGTAAAATAAAAAATCCAAAGGCAGTTAAATTGTTTAATTTGTTTGTATTATATAATTTGTCGTTATTCTGTTTTCCTATATTATCTCAAATAATGTAATATTTGCATTCAAAATGACATAACTGAGTGAATGACACTTAATAACAGTTGTCATAAACATGCACAAAACCTCCTTCATATTCAAGATGTGTCTCTGATAAATTAATCGAATCATTATTAAGTTATTTTTCATGTTGACACTTTTGATACACACAGGAAGCTGATGCACAAATCAAAGCCTCTGAACTTGGTCAATAATAAACAGCCACTGGACTAACATTCAATATATATATTTATAAAATGTTATGAAAATATCCCTTACAAAAAATAACCCAGGATTACACAATCACAAAACACGTTTCTTATAGGTAAAACCATAAACCAAGGATAATTTAAAAGGATTGTGTATAATAATATAAAATACATGTTTTAACAGATTATGACATTTACGTCACAAAAAAATATCAGGTAGATTATTTAGTCCATCATAACTGGGTCGCAGTGCAGGTGGGACAGGACTAAAGACAGATCATAAAAATAGTATACTGAGTACATGTACGGTGAATATGAATATTAAGCTTGGTGTGTTTCATAAGTTGTATATCCATAAGTGCTGTAAAGGTTCTAATGTTTTGTGCTGCCCGCTCAGACTGTAACCTCTGCGTTTGTTCAGCTAACGTTACATATATATCTTGAAATGGTCTTTTTGTGCCTTCTCAGTTTTTTTCACTTAGTGGGGACAATTTCATTAATTTTTTTTATGTCACCTACAGCCCCACAACCCTTCAGGCCGGGCACTACTTCTCTGGAGTTAATGAAACGTAGGCTTTAACCTGTGGAGAAACCCAGGAGTAAACACACAGGTGTGCGCAGATTCGGTAGTAAACGGAAACGATGTTGATAAAAAAAAATGCTTTTAATAAATGGGTGCAGCACTACTTTCTATGCAGTCACATTCATAGTTAAAACAGAATTTGTCTCGTTCAGTGCAGTGTTGGTGGCTCTTAAAAGAGCCTTTGGATAGTGACGCAGCGGCGGGTTTAAGCACGCTCTCCTCGAATGCGGCGGGCCAGCTGGATGTCTTTGGGCATGATGGTCACTCTTTTGGCGTGGATAGCGCACAGGTTGGTGTCCTCAAACAGACCGACCAAATAAGCCTCGCTAGCCTCCTGTAGGGCCATGACCGCGGAGCTCTGGAAGCGCAAGTCCGTCTTGAAGTCCTGCGCGATTTCTCGCACTAGGCGCTGGAAAGGCAGCTTGCGGATCAGCAACTCGGTGGACTTCTGGTAACGGCGGATCTCTCGGAGAGCCACGGTCCCGGGCCTGTAACGATGGGGCTTCTTGACGCCGCCGGTGGCTGGGGCGCTCTTTCGTGCGGCTTTAGTAGCGAGCTGCTTCCTCGGGGCTTTACCTCCGGTAGATTTACGAGCAGTCTGCTTGGTTCTTGCCATAATAAGATCAAATTCTCTCCGTTCGTCTAACGTAGAAAATGCCGCTCTTCGTTACGCTTCTGCTTTTAAAGCATCATACAGCAACGGGTTTATGGCGTCATAGAGATGCCGAAGCTTGTGATTGGCTGATGTGTGAAGTTTACGCAAGACTGCTAGCCAATGACTGCACAGCTTCTGTTTGCAAGCAGGGGAGTTTGTGTTTCCCGCTCAAAATGCTTTGTTCTTCTGTTTATTGCTTGCACCAAACAGACATAGCACATTTACAGACCCATAATTAAACTTAATAAGACGTTGTATTGCTCGCTTTGATAAATAAAAATATTGGTTATTAAGTTTCCATGTTATATGGTTTTGCATATCACAGCACCAACCAAAACCAAACCTTGAAAAACATTTCCTATTAATAAAATGGCTAATAAAAGTCTATGTACAATCAATTGACTTCCAGATGGTTGATACACAACTTATACATACAGAAAATGCCACAAACAGGTTTATGCGTAAACAAGGCCAGAACATGTTTCCCACTAACAATTTATTCCTTGTCCATAACAGAGCTCAGAGCTGTGTAGATTTGTAGCAGTTAACTCGAATTTGGACAGCTTAACTGTGTATCTAGTGTTTTTATACCCCCGTGACAAACCATTAAAAAGTTTATAAAAATAAAATAAAAAGTTAAACGCTCTTTATCAGATTGTGTGGGTGGCTCTTAAAAGAGCCTTTGTTTGAGAAGCAGACTGAACTCGATTTACTTGGTCTTGGCGGGTTTCTCAGTCTTCTTGGGCAGCAGTACGGCCTGGATGTTGGGCAGCACGCCGCCCTGAGCGATGGTCACTCCGCCCAGGAGTTTGTTGAGCTCCTCGTCGTTACGCACTGCCAGCTGCAGGTGACGGGGAATGATACGGGTCTTCTTATTGTCCCTCGCAGCGTTCCCAGCCAACTCCAGAATTTCAGCGGTCAGATACTCGAGCACAGCCGCCAGATAAACGGGAGCTCCGGCACCGACGCGTTCTCCATAATTACCTTTGCGGAGAAGTCTGTGAACGCGGCCGACGGGGAACTGAAGTCCTGCCCGGGATGAGCGAGTCTTAGCCTTCGCTCTTGCTTTGCCTCCTGTTTTACCTCTTCCACTCATTGTTGTTTGTGAGATTAACCAAGAATGTCTCAGCAAACATGCGCTATGCAGCTTTTGAACGAGCGTGCCGGTCGCCCATTGGTTTAAAGTCTTGTATGATTTTAATCCAATCGCTGAACTTTCCTCCAACACCCACTGCCAAAGCCACGCCTCCTCTGCTATACCTCTGGATAGCGTAGACATATAAATACTTTATATTTATATTAATACTTTTTTTATTATGGATGCCAACTGCCAATAAAATTAAAGAATACTTTTTATTTATATGTCTATGTTGGACAGGTTGTGTGAGGTATTTAAGACTAAACCACACAGCCTCTCTCATTTTCTCACTAACTCCTAATCAACGCTTCACACTTCTGTCCAGGTGGTGGCGGTAAATGCACCATCCTGCTGGTTTGCCAACCGCCATAAAACAGATAAAGAATAAACCACACGCCCGAAAATATGCATCTATGAAAATATGATTGTGATGGGCGTTGAATAAGTTTTTTTTTCTCTTAAACTTGTCAAAGCTAATAGTTAATTTAGACCAATCATTGACCAGTTTAGAGTTATTTAAAGTGAATAACTGGATTTTCTAAATCCAGTCAGCATGTAAAACATTGCACTAAAATCAGTCTTATAATATACTTTCATGAAGTTTAAAAAGTGCAGGTCTTACTTCTGCTCTTTCTTTAGAGTAAGTGGGTGGCTCTTAAAAGAGCCTTTGGGGAACAAGACACAGATTATTACTTCTTCTTAGCAGCTGCCTTCTTAGGCTTGGCAGCTTTAGGCTTTGCCGCCTTTGGTTTAGGGGCCTTGGTCTTTTTGGGGCTCTTGGCTGCTTTCTTGGGCGTTGCGGGCTTCTTTGCCTTCTTGGGGCTCTTCGTCGCCTTCTTAGCGGCGGCGGCGGGTTTCTTTGCCTTCTTTGGCGATTTCTTGGCGGCGGGCTTCTTGGCCGCTGCGCTCTTGGGCTTCTTGGCAGCAGCGGGTTTCTTGGCCGCGGGCTTCTTGGCTTTGGGAGCCGCTTTCTTGGCCGGCTTCTTCTTGGTCTCAGCTTGCTGCTTGCTGATCTTGAAGGAGCCGGAGGCGCCGGTCCCTTTGACCTGCAGCAGGACGCCTTTAGTCACCAGGCTCTTGATGGCGAGCTTGACGCGGGAGTTGTTCTTCTCCACGTCGTAGCCGCCGGCAGCGAGAGCTTTCTTCAGAGCGGCGAGAGACACGCCGCTCCTCTCCTTGGACGCGGACACGGCTTTGACGATCAGCTCACCGACGCCTGGACCTGCTTTCTTGGCTTTGGCGGCGGTCTTCTTCTTGGGCGCTTTGGCCGGCGCAGCGGCAGCAGCTGGAGCGGTTTCTGCCATTTCTGGAAGCGAATTTACAAGTCTTTCAAATACTGAGTTCAGCAATGAATACTGAGAGATGCGGGGGGCGCTGCGCCTTTAAATAACACATGAGAACCTTATAGACTCAACCTGTTCACTCGTCGACTGAGCGCCTTCAGAAGCGCTTCACGCTTGTGTTTTCTTCTCTGGCATTTCAGGCAAAATTGGATGGACAAAGTTCTTTAAGACAATAAGATTATTAAGACCCCCCAGCAGAGGTTTCGAGCTTTCTTTGGAGGCTACAAAATGCTTCGCTGGAATGTTTATGTTGTCCCTGTCAGATCGAATCCTAGGCGAGCAGCTGCCACAGGAAAATTCCTCTTGTAAAATCAGGGGTATATTGAAGTGTAAAAGTCAATTGAAAAATAAAGCGCCGTACGTGTGTTCCGCAAACAGTTTAAATGTCACTTTAATGTAATAAACACTTTTAAGGGACCTGTGGAGTGTTCAATACAACTGCTGTTTTGGGCAGCTTGAAGCACATGCGCTCCAGTCAGAGGCTTCAGGTCTGTTTCAGACTCCCGTGTTTTTATCTTTGAACAACAGATAATATGTGGGTTTATCGTTAGTCCATTTACCTATAGCAATGACATATCTATATCGTTTACGTTATCTACAACCTTACTTTTTGTGATTTGGTTATGCTGTGATTTAATGCTGATTTATGTAATTGCACTGTAGTGCATAATAATGTCATGTACAATAGGTATGATGTGTTTACACAGAGTTTAGATCTTACACAAACTTCAGAAGTCTGAGTACACATGAAGAGTCATATTCTACAATACAAACATTTCCAAAAAAAATGCCTTCAAACCTTCCAAGAAAGGGAACCATAATGGGATATTATTGTGTATTTTTCAATATCAGTGAGGGTATTTTTTAATGGTTATAATATATTGGGAAACCTGTACACTAACCCCCAGTTTCACATACAAGGCTTAAACTAGTCCCAGACTAAATTGTATGTTTGAGCTGTTTCAGATGCAAATATCTTGCTCTGACATATCTTAAAACATGTCAGTGCCATTGTTCTGTGTTAAGATGCTCACCTGTAATACTTTCTAATCTTCTGTAAAAATTGCTTAAATATCTTAATGCCTAGTCCTGGCTTAAGCTAAGCCCTGTTTGTGAAACCGGGCCATACTGTTCTAGTAATGTACTGAACTATGATACAGATAATAATTAATTGGCATTACCCAGTGTCAGATGGATGGACTGAATGCTTGGAAAACAACAACTTTACAAAAAATATATTTAAAATAAAACGAGAGCAGCAAGTAGTTAAAAAATTATAAACTCTGTATTGAACAGTCTTTCAAAAAGGTTTCTCATTTCATTTTCACAAATTAGATTTTTGGAATCACTTCACAATTTATTATTCCCATCATATTTGTTTTCGTCTCCTTAGTTTTGTTTCAACCTCATTCATCTTTTGAGTGTCACTGTCTTTGATCAAGCCCCGCTGCTGGGTTTATCCTCATCAGTGTGTGTCTGCTTCCATTCAAGTAGTTGATAATGTAATTCCAAAAAAAAAAAAAAATACATGCTGTAAATGTTATTGCAACAGAAATAACAGTAAAATAAAAATTAGATGGCACACACACACACATATATATATATATATATATATATTTTTTATTTATTTTTTTTTTGCTATTGTATCAGTTGCAATCATAGGGGAATTTACAGTTAAGACCTGAGGACAAAAGGCTAGGAATCAGAGGCTTGCATTTACACTCAGTTTTAACCCCTTCAGACCTGAATAAATGTTCTGTTTCAAAATAATGTAAAGTACATTTTGCCTGTTGTTAAGAATTCCATAATTTAGAACAAATAATAGATAATAATAATAATAATAATAATAATAATAATAACAATTTAAATGAATAAATAAATAAACAAAACCATGCAAACAAACTTTGAGAATATTATTATGGTAGTGTATCAAATGCATCATGCATTTGTATCTCAGTGTAATTTCTGAGTATGAAATGAAACCAAGAATGTAGCTATTAGTAGTTAATGTGCTTGGGAATGTTTTAAATAAAAGTAAAAATAATAAATAAATAAAATGAAGTGCTATTGTGCAGCTCCCCTAACTAGTGCACCCTTAAAAATAATAGCATCATGACTCCCCAGAGATAAATGTCAACAGATAAAACAGGTCGCTGAAGACATGAATGGTTTTTAACCTTATTACTCACCACACATTGCTCATCCTGATTTTACAAGTTAAGTTAGAAAACACCCAGAACTGAGTGGCATTGATCACTGGCAGGTGTGGTGTCCTCCGATCTTTCTCACAACTACCGTATTTTGCACCGGAAATATGCAATTGCTATGTAAACCTATTTCCGGCCCGTTGTGCCGGTAACCAGGTAAACAACAAAGATGGCGCAATCATTGAAAAAAAGTTTTTGTAGCATACCAGGCTGTTCTTGCAATGCCCAAAAGCAGCTTTATTTATCTTTCCACTCCTTCCCTGCTAATGAAGAAAGAAGACAAAAACCTCTAGTTTATGTGGCTCCTCATTTTTCCTCTGAGACGGGTAGCATCTAGCCCTCACAAAAACCTGCCCGTCTACTATATTTGATCGTATGACAAGCAAACACACGAACAAAAACACAGACATTGCCAGAGAAAAATATATACATATGTTAACTGATGATGGCAGCATTCGGGTAATGTTAAAATAAGGCTATCGTCGCTAGCTGCTACACACAAGACGTTCACTTGGACCGAAGGCAGACAGAGAATGTCATATTGTTTGTAACATCACAACCATGACTGTTTTATTGCTTTAATAAAGTATATGTCCTCTATACTGTCTATACATAACCCTAGCCTCAGGTCTAAGTGGACACACTAATAATGTGTTAGCCTGATTGCTCTCTAACATTAGCTACGTTACTTGGGACATTCTAAAACGCTTTACGTGGACATTACCTTAACAACGACTGGGAGAATAATAATATCACATTAATAAGCGTTCGCCCCTATAGAAGTCCTTTATAAGGAAACAGCTTAACGTGGTGTAACATACCTTAACAATGAACAGGAAAAACTTCTGTCACATTTTATTTATAATAAAGACTTGCCACTGTCAAAATAACAAGCTTTTATTCAGCTTATAAAGTGAATGATATTACATTAAGCTGTTTCCTTATAATGGTTATAGGGGTGAACACTTAACATGCTATTATTAACTTTTTAAACTGAATAAGAGCTTGTTCTTTTGACAGTGGCAAGTCTTTATTATAAATAAAATTTGACAGAAGTTTGGTTTCTACAGGGCCAGTTCCGGGTATATTATATAATCAATGCTGGCGTGATTCTGGCCTGATGCTGGCAGTCTTGACTCAGTTTGGGCAGCCGGACTCGGGCCGATTCTGGCACGTCATTCACTCCCATGATTCAAGAGTCCGGTAACCGCATCCGGGCCGAGTTATTTCTTCTGGCTTGCCAGAAATTATATTATTAATTTTATCTGTTGAATATGTGCTCATTATTTTGACTGTAGTTAGTAATTATTACAAGGAAAGTTTGACAGAAATTTGTGTTTCCCTTGTCAGTTTTTAGGTGTGTAAGCCACGTTGAACATTTTAGAATCTCCCCGTCACTTACCTTAAAAGTTATGGATAAACTCTTCATGGAAAAATGTATATCCTTTCTCCAGTTTGTTCCCCTTTGTGACAGAGTTTTCCTCCATGACTCTTGTCAAGTCGGCAAAGGTGAACTTTGGCAAACCCGTGAAGGAAGTTGTGTAGAATCTCTCCATTTTTAAATGACCCGGCTTTCTGCTGTTTTGAGATTCCACAGTAAGTCTGCGTACCCTACGACCACGTATTTCCGGTTTCTGTGAGAAAGGTCTATTACACACAATGTTAAACCGTAGTAATAGACTGGGACCCGACCCAGACACTGGTGACCATTTATAATGTAGTACCGAACCAGGGTCTTGAATACAACTTTTCCCTAACTTCTTTATTGGTCTATAAAATATATATTTACTGTATTACAGAAATGTATTAATATGCTCATGTAATTTGGGACAATGTATAGTATCCCAGAGACCCACTTTATATGCATTACTTCAAACCAAGAAGCCTCTAGAAAACTTGAAATCTGCAAATGAATGTGGTCTTACTATGCTTTCAGATGCACAAACTTACTTTCAGAGTTTTACATTAAGCGTTTCCTCCTACTGAAATAACCCGCCTCACTCAAAATATCTGACCCACTTACTCTCATCACAATCTCTATTCCTAATCTATTACTACAGATAAAACCAAAAAGGGATTTGTCTTGTATTATTTGACTATCACACTGCTCATTTTTTTTTAATCTTTGAAGTTGATTTTTACGTAATTCATTCACAAGTTTACCACGCACGCGGAGGAGAGTCAACAAAATCATAACAGCCCTTTTATCGAGTAGATGGGTGGCTCTTAAAAGAGCCTTTTTGGTGTAACAGCCTCGGGCTGCTCTATTTGGAGCTGGTGTACTTAGTGACGGCCTTGGTGCCCTCAGACACGGCGTGTTTGGCCAGCTCCCCGGGCAGCAGCAGACGCACGGCGGTCTGGATCTCTCTGGAAGTGATGGTGGAGCGCTTGTTGTAGTGAGCGAGACGAGACGCTTCACCGGCGATGCGCTCGAAGATGTCGTTGACGAAGGAGTTCATGATCCCCATCGCCTTGGAAGAGATACCGGTGTCAGGATGAACCTGCTTCAGCACTTTGTAGACGTAGATAGCATAGCTCTCCTTTCTGCTCTTTCTGCGCTTCTTTCCTCCTTTAGCGGCGGTCTTAGTGACGGCCTTCTTGGAGCCTTTCTTAGGCGCGGACTTCGCTGGTTCGGGCATAGTGCAGTTTCCAAATAAATGACTGAGAAACCTGTAACCGTCTGAGCTCGTGCAGGGCTATTTAATCAGTCGCCTATGCTAATTTTGGTAGCGCGGTGAGACCTTGCGATTGTTTGTTTTTATTGGTCAAACCCATAAACTTGTATTTAATTGGACCATTCAAGGCATCACGAACTCGAACGAGGGCCAATCACAAGCGCTTAAATTATAGCTCCACCCTCCGCTCCATGTTTGAATAACACCCCCACCAGACTCCGTTTCCTTTGTTTCATTTCCCGCTGATTTTAAATAGTAATATTTTAAGAAAACAATATTGTGCCAACGTGTTATTTAAAACTATTACAGATCAATGATTGTATCACTGTATCAAAAAAAAAACAATGCACCACTCGCTTTTTGTCTTCTGTGCTACTGATCTGAACATTTTTCCCTTGGTCTTTTCTAAAACAAAAACAATATAATACGACAACAGGGGCCTGTTCCATAAACCAAGATTAGAGTATAAGCCAGCCTTATTTCAGTAAGTCTGAGTTATTACCAGTTAATTTGTATTAAAATAAGTCAGACTATCTGCCATAAGCCTGGCTTATTTGGTAAATTTGTTTTATGGAACAGGGGCTGGGACTAGCTTAAGTCTTGTCTGTGAAACTGGAGGATAAACCTTATTTAACCCCAATAACAATCATATTTTCTGTGATTCAATTGTAAATCTGCAGGCGTGGCTTTAGCGGTGGGTGTTGGAGGGAAGTTCAGTGATTGGTTTAAAATCTTACACAACTCTAAACCAATGGGCGGCTGGCACGCTCTTTCAAAAGCAGCAAAGTTGAGCATCAAAAAAGTATTTCTGTATCAAGGTCTGTAGAATAATTAACAGTTGACAATGAGTGGTAGAGGTAAAACTGGAGGCAAAGCCAGAGCCAAGGCTAAGACTCGCTCATCCCGGGCAGGGCTTCAGTTTCCTGTCGGCCGTGTTCACAGACTTCTCCGCAAAGGTAATTATGGAGAGCGCGTCGGCGCCGGAGCTCCCGTCTATCTGGCGGCTGTGCTCGAGTATCTGACCGCTGAGATCCTTGAGTTGGCTGGAAATGCCGCGAGAGATAACAAGAAGACCCGTATCATTCCTCGTCACTTGCAGCTGGCGGTGCGCAACGACGAGGAGCTCAACAAACTCCTGGGCGGAGTGACCATCGCTCAGGGCGGCGTGCTGCCCAACATCCAGGCCGTGCTGCTGCCCAAGAAGACCGAGAAACCCGCCAAGACCAAGTAAATCGAGTTCGGTCTGCTTCTCAAACAAAGGCTCTTTTAAGAGCCACCCACTCAATCTGATAAAGAGCGTCTTTATTTTTTTTGTTATTTTCGATTCATGTGTGGCATAGACCTGGTTTAGAAATTACATAGAAGCTTAGTAAAAATATTAAGATTGATGACTGGATTTTTTATTTTTTTTTTTACCAGGGCAAATTTTTTATTTTTTTCCAAAAACTACCTAAATAAAACAGATATGGAGCAGTGATTGTGATCTGTTCTAAGGCGATAGAACAATGTTTTCAGGCGTTAGTTACAAATCACATTTATTTGCAGGTTGGACATCTATAGAATTATATTATGATGTTGTAGAAACCTAGGCTTACATTAGTGCTTTATCAATCATCATTGAGAAACACTTTTTAATGTTATTCCTCTGTTTGTCTCATATGTTTTGCTAACAGACCTTGATTCTAGAAATAAGGCTAAAATGAATGGTGCAAAAAAGTATTAATCAGAGCAAGGCACAGGCAGTTTAAGCGGGAAACCCATCTAGTCCCATTTCAAAACAGAAGCTGCACAGTCATTGGCTAGCAGTCATGCGCAGATGTCACAGATCAGCCAATCACAAGCTGCTCATGACATCATTACCTCGTGGCCGTTGATGCTTTAAAAAGGGGACGCAGAAGCTTGGGAAGCATTCGTTACGTGCGACTTAGAGTGGAGTGTTTATTTTAACCATGGCCAGAACCAAGCAGACTGCTCGTAAATCCACCGGCGGTAAAGCCCCGAGGAAGCAGCTAGCTACTAAAGCCGCCCGAAAGAGCGCCCCAGCCACCGGCGGCGTCAAGAAGCCCCACCGTTACAGGCCCGGGACCGTGGCTCTCCGAGAGATCCGCCGTTATCAGAAGTCCACAGAGTTGCTGATCCGCAAACTGCCTTTCCAGCGTCTGGTGCGAGAAATCGCGCAGGACTTCAAGACGGACCTGCGCTTTCAGAGCTCCGCGGTCATGGCCCTACAGGAGGCCAGCGAGGCTTATTTGGTCGGTCTGTTTGAAGACACCAATCTGTGCGCCATCCACGCCAAGAGAGTGACCATCATGCCCAAAGACATCCAGCTGGCCCGCCGCATCCGAGGGGAGCGCGCTTAAACCCGCCGCCGCGTCACACCCCAAAGGCTCTTTTAAGAGCCACCAAACCTACACTGAACGAGACAAGTTCCGCTTTAACGCTGAATATAACTGCATAAGAAGTAGTGAGAACTCATCTATTTAATAAATACTGCATTTGTTTTCGTTTCGTTCACATGTAAACTATAATATTTAAATATACCGGTCGGTTTACTAGAAATATATTAGATCAAGTCCTATATTAAATGATTAAAGCGACATGTATAATAAATTTACACGCACACAGTAGTCAACATTTGAAGCGGATTGAAACCTATCATCAAAGTTGTCCTAAGACAAGAATAGGAATTGTTTTTTTTAGGACAACTTTGAAGAAAGGCTTTGATCCACTTCAAATGTTGACTACTGTGCATATGTATGTACTTTATGTACTATAACTGATATTAATATATTGTATTATATTATAGTTGAATTGAGAAGCAGTTGGTTAATGTGGCATCTGTAGCTCTCCTTTTATCTTGGTATGTGTCCCTGGAGCTCAAATAGGTCATATGTGTAAAACAACGACGACGACGATGATGATAGGAAGATAAAATGGTCTCCTAAAAGCATATGTGCAAATATGATCTTATAAATCTTTGTCAAATTAAAACATTTAATGCGAAATAAACCACGGGCATTCCTAGGTCAGGTCACTGAACTGCATTACTGCTGTGAACGAGACAAAATACGCTGTATCTAAAACTGAATATAATTTTATAGCACGTCCAACTTAAGACACGTGTGTAATTTGTCAAAAGATATACTTGCGCAAACACACACGCTCCTGCCTGGTGTGATGAAAAGGAAATAGCACACTTAAAGCTATTTGAACCCATATAACTTACAGTACCAGCAATTGTGACCGTGCATACTAGTGAGGGGGAGTAAAATCAAGTGACTTTTCACGCTTTTTTTATTTAAATGTTTTTTTATATATATTTTTTTATGAATAAATAAATGAAAGATCAAATTGATAAACAGTGCTATTTACTTTCACAGCCACAATAATAATTCTGAGGACAGTCAGGGTTTGGGATTAAACCACATTGCTCCTGTTCTGACTATAGGGAGAGGGTGAAGGGGCGAGTCATGAGAACGTGGTTTCAGTTAGGTCCTTTACGCAAATATAAATGGCTTCACTGGAGCGCTTCTCTTTTATTAATTTACGTCGTTTGATTAAATCAAGAAGCAGCAGAAATATGTCTGGAAGAGGAAAAGGTGGTAAAGGACTCGGGAAAGGTGGTGCTAAGCGTCACCGTAAAGTACTGCGTGATAACATCCAGGGAATCACCAAGCCCGCCATTCGTCGTCTCGCTCGCCGCGGCGGAGTCAAACGTATCTCCGGTCTGATCTACGAAGAGACCCGCGGGGTGTTGAAAGTGTTCCTGGAGAACGTTATCCGTGATGCCGTTACCTACACCGAGCACGCAAAGAGAAAGACCGTCACCGCCATGGACGTAGTGTACGCGCTCAAACGACAGGGACGCACTCTGTACGGCTTCGGAGGATAAACTCCTTCAATCCGAACAAAACAAACGGCTCTTTTAAGAGCCACCCACACTTTCAATTAGAGAGGCAAAGGTGATATTCTAACAACAAAAGACAAATGGCGCTTTAAATCGACCTGTTTAACATTAGAAGATGAAATGGTTAATGCATCAACAGTATACGAGCTTCTTTAACAATAATCTGGTAACTAAGTATTTATATCTTCTTTCATTACTGAAGTAACAGCCTCGTGTCTGAAAACATTAAGTTATAAAGCTTTTTCTTTTTGATTTTGGGTGATTCTCCATGTTGGAGCTCTTGTAATATGCGTTTTCTTTAAACAATTACAGTATGTCTTTATTTTACATGGCGTTTTACAGTTTGCTTAATCAGCTGTTTCTTTATACTGAAGTCACTTTAAAATAGAGAAAATACAATCAGATGACACTAGTATTTACGTTAGAGCGGAAGTAAAACTGGCAGGACAGAATGTTGTGTGTATACAAGTGTTTAACCATTTCTCCAAATTCTGTAAATTGGTCTATTTTCAAAATTACATTGCTTGATATTCGAGGCCCATTTGATTTATTTTATAGAATATGAGTAACAAAATGAGCGGGGATTGAAACAAAGCAGTCAGTCGTGTTGGCTTGTCTTTCAAACATGGAGCGGTGGCGGGAGCTGTGATTTCACCGCCTGTGATTGGCCCTCGCTCCGCTCCTGAGCCTTCGAGTCTTCCAATCGCGCGAGAGTTTATAGGTTCGGTCTGTGGAAACACCCAATCAGAAGGTTCCACAGCGCTGTGAATATTAGCATGGACGACGGAATAAATGAGTCTGTCAACGGGTTTTGAAACCATTATTATCTCAGCATCACCATGCCTGAACCAGCAAAATCTGCTCCTAAGAAAGGCTCCAAGAAGGCCGTCACAAAGACCACCGCTAAAGGAGGAAAGAAGCGCCGAAAGAGCAGGAAGGAGAGCTACGCTATCTACGTCTACAAAGTGCTGAAGCAGGTTCATCCTGACACCGGTATCTCTTCCAAGGCGATGGGGATCATGAACTCCTTCGTCAACGACATCTTCGAGCGCATCGCCGGTGAAGCGTCTCGTCTCGCTCACTACAACAAGCGCTCCACCATCACTTCTAGAGAGATCCAGACCGCCGTGCGTCTGCTGCTGCCCGGGGAACTGGCCAAACACGCCGTGTCTGAGGGCACCAAGGCCGTCACCAAGTATACCAGCTCCAAGTAGAGCAGTCCGAGGCTCTTAAACCGCAAAGGCTCTTTTAAGAGCCACCCATCTACTCCATAAAAGAGATGTTAATGTCAACTTCTCGTTGATTTTGTTTTCTAAGCGACCATGTTCATAATTCTATCCGTAGCTTCCATGTTTATTGTTTCCTTCGTGACTTTTTCTGTTCTGAAACGTAAACCGCTGCAATCTTAAACCATAAAGTGCTGAAAGTGCGTTTGCTCCCCTTTATTGCCTAATGTCTTCATCGTTTTGGGGGTTGTTTTGTGTAGAAAGAGTTGGTCTTTTGAGCTCAAAACCTGGGAGGTTTTGGATGTGCAGATTAAAAATCAAATTCTTAAAATCAAACCCTCGGAGTGGATGTGTGAAGACATTAGTAAGAAGAGTTCATCGGTCCAAATGTTTTATTAATGATCAACTTAAAACGGCATGTTATAGGTGTAACCAAGCCACTGGGAGGCAATGTTGAACCGCTGATGGTAGTCAGAATTTCCCTTTAAATACAGACTTCCGATTAGCAGCAGGAAAATGGTTTGGCGTGCAGGTGATTGTCCGTCGCTGAAAGAATAATCTCTGATGTGTGCACGCTGGCTATTCTGAACTGAAGACTTTGTGGCTACTGAATGATCAACGCTGTATATCGCATGTGGTTGCCCGTTGCGGGAAGAATAATCACTGGCGCACTCGGGTTATTCTGAACAAAAACTTCTGTGGATACTGAATGAGTAACGCTGCATATGACGCCCATCTGAGATGTTCTGACTGAGACTCGTATCGGTTGGCGTGAGTGGACGTGTGGCAGACATGGAACGGGCAGTTTAGCGGGCTGTACGTGGGGG
>JAUMHR010000128.1:161437-175961 GCA_032361145.1 Enteromius fasciolatus | reverse complement strand
TATCTATCTATCTATCTATCTATCTATCTATCTATCTATCTATCTATCTATCTATCGTTCTAGCTATCTATCTATCGTTCTACCTATCTGTCGTTCTATCTGTCGATCTATCTATCTATCTATCTATCTATCATTCTATCGTTCTATCTATCTATCTTTCTATCGTCCTATCTATCTATATATCGTCCTATCTATCTATCTATCTATCTAGTGTTCATTCTATCATTCTGTTTTATTCTATCTGTTATCTGTCTATCTATAGGTCTATGCATCTATCTTTCTCTCTACCCTTCTGTCGTTCTATCTTTGTGCTCCTGTCTTCCTCGCTGTCTTTCTCTCTGGCTCAAGGGGAAAAACACGTTTGGTATGACTCAAATCCAGGTCACACAGAGAGACAGCACATATGCCATGGTCCCTCAATGAAGTCTCATATGAATCACCATTGTTGAGGCATCTGTACAGAAAGAGAGAGAGAGAGCTTGTTCTTTCACGCAAAGACCAACGCATAATGTTCTCGTCAGATTGCATCACCCTGTTAAACAAGCGATGAAATTACACAAGCAGAGGGATGTCTCTGTCGGCTATTTTTTTAATAAAATGAAACGCTTTGCATTAGTTCTGTTATGTCACCCTTAGGGTGAATTCATTTCTGTTCAGTTTTCAGTTTTACAGGAAAAAAATACTAGAATCAAATAATTTTCATGACATTTACTTTCCTCTGTTTTGTTCTGCTGAGTCTCAACACTGTGCGTAAAGTACACTGTCAGTGGATTTTATGTGACTGAATCTACAATGCCACAACAAAAATTATACAGTTTTGATTTTGCAGGTTAAAGTTAATGCAATCAGAGTGAACGCAATAAAAAAATACATAGACAACCGTTCTTTCCAGTTTGCTTATGCTTGCTGGTCATGTCGTTCACTTAAAAATCAGATTATTGATTTGCCATTTTAATGGAAATTGAACATTTCAAATTGAGAATGAAATGAGAACTGTCAAAGTATTATGTGTACTGTGTAGTTATTTGTGTAGATAACCATAGGTTGGTCATATGACAACATGTAGATAACTGGATTTCCCCAGCTTAAAGGTTTACTCAACCACAAAATGGAAATTTTGTGATTAGTTACTTACCCCCATGTCGTTCCAAACCCATTAAAGCTTTGTTCATCTTCGAAACATAATTTGTTTGTGAAAACCGGGAGGTTTGTGGCTGTTTCGTGGACTGCCAAGTGAACACTAGAGTACAGTAAGGTCACAGTCAAGGTACAGTAAGAACAGTTTTGTTTTTTTAATAGATATTACTCCAGTCTTTAATGTCATATGTTCCTATAGAAATTAAGATATTATTCTGATTTGTTGCTCAATAAACATTTCTCACTTTTAAACTATATGTTTTTTTATTGAAAGTTATACTAAATTTAATTGAAGCAGATATCTTTATTGTCACTTTAAACATCTTACTTATAATCAATAAAAAAAAAAAAACTGAATGGTAGTTTAAGTTGGTGTGCTCGTCTAAGGTGTTTTTTTGTGGTTTCCTAGCCTAGAACACCTTTAAAAGCTTCTTTTGTTCCCTTCTTTTCGAAGGAGAGTTGTCAGTTTGTTTCTACAAAAGTACCAAAAGAACTGCAATTGGAATCGATATGGAACCGGGATCGTTAAGTGGAATCTTTAAGTAAGCTAAATTCCTTCGGATTCTCATCCTAAGTCCCCCTGCTCTTCAGTTCTCAAATGGTGTGAGTGAGTTAGACAGTGATGGCTGCCCACTGCCTTTATACAGACAGTGTAAGTGTGTCTGTATGTGCGAGATCACTTCAAAGACCTCAACTTCAGAACCTTAAACCTGCACAGGCTCAGAAACAAGTGTCTCTTCCCCTCTCTTTTCTCTGCTGATCACTCCATCCCTTAAGATCCCCTTCTTCAGAGACTCCGGTTTGTCTTTTAGGAGACGCAATGGGTCTCGGGGGGGAAAAGACTCTGAACTTCACACACTGCTTGTGTATCGCCAGTTACAGGCAGACACATCTCGCCAACACGGTAGCGGTTAACTGCGTGCTTATGTGTGTCAGCCATGGGTAAGGCTAACACTGCCAGCACATCCAGATTGGCGAGACAGACAAGCTGTCACTCACTGTCACACGCTGGCTGTCTCTCTGTCATACACTTCAAAGCAGTGCTCTAACATACATACACACAGAGTAAACTAAATCCAGAAATAGAGAGAAACCGTGTGATGGATAATCGTGTAGTGAGTGAGGAATTAACTGAAAGGTGCTGCTGGAAAATCCAGCTAAAACCATTAGCAGATGGTTTTATGTGGTTTGTCCTGCTTGGGATTTCTGAATTGCCTTAAATGTCCTGTTTTTTGTGGACAAGCTCTCTAAATTTGAACCAAATATGGTATAGACATCAATAAGACCCTAAATAATCTTATCAACTTGTGTAGGCATCAGATGTCCCCTTTAAGTGATATTCAGCTTCAAGAAAATTCCATGCAATCTGGAATTTCATATAAGGGATGAAAAATTTCCCCAAGCAGGTTTTGCAAATCCTTAGCCTAATTGACCTCTTACCAACAGCAAACCATCTACCATGTTCTCAAACTTGCTCTTCAAACTGTGAGGCAGTGGAAACGAAATGTTAGTCTGTTCTGCCGACCACTCTCTACTTTTCTTTTCTCCTCCAACTTTTTTCCTTACTATAATGGCCTCTCACCTCCTCTCAGCCTGTTTCTGGTTCTCAAAAGTGTACCTCAGCCAAGCCGCATGGTCCCACAGACTGCAATCAGTGATTGGCAGCTGGATCTTGATGGATTCAGTAAGTAGAAGCGATAAGTGGTCAAGCTCTGTGAGAAAGAAAGAACTGCTTGCTTGCCCGATCCTAGCCGAGCCAGAACCAGCCCCTTCAGGTTCAGAGAGAAATCAGCCTTTCCATCACCTCTCTTCTATCTCTCTCTCTCCTCTTCACCACTGCATCAGTCTGTCTCTTTGTTAACCCTTTTTTTCCCCCTCACAGCTGCAGAAGACTCCAGTGCACTGGGAAATATATTCGAAATGGCATACTAGCATACATCTTACCACATAAATACTGTATTAGCCTATTTATTTGCATATTAAAAGGTTTTGCATTCACATACATGTGCATTGCACATTTGAGGGCTTAAAAATTGCCGTAACACAACCTTTTGGCAATGCTAAGAACTTTCGTTGAACTAAGATCGTGACCTCATACATTTCGCAATGAAATTTGACATTTTACATTTGCATACTTGTGCATTGTACATTAGGCCTAAAATTATTTAGCATATCACAATGTGTAACAATTGAAATTGAACTTGCGTATTTGAAACATTCACATACTTAAGCATCGTACAATTTGAACCTCAAACTGTTCGCTATAACACCACCTTGTGGCAATGCAAGACCTTGCGGTGTGTTTGCGAATTGTGGCCAGTGCATCACAAATAAAATAGAACTTGCAATCTAAAGCCGCTGAACGGTTCTCTCTCTGATCCGATCCCGCCAGTACAGTTATGATTTCGTTTTCCACTGCAGCGGATAGCGGATTCAATTCTAATGCGTCAGTCGATGCCATGGTAGCACAAACGTTTACATACGATTTGAGGTGTAAAAAAACACAGGATGATCAGAAATTTTTTTCGATTTTATTACTAATTTGTGTTTACAATGCTACACATACATTAGCAAACTATGGAGAAACTAGCAGCCAGGCAACAGACAAGTAACAGATCCTGATTGGCGATGTCATAATGTACCATCGAGGTTGTCTAATCGTCTTGAGATTTCCGGACTGAGAAGGGTTTGTAATCGCGCCGCGCCATACCTAGACTAACTACTGTACGTTAGATGTTGTACTTCCGCTCAATTTCAGTTTACTTCTGTACTCCGTCTGAGACAGCAGGCTATTTTACGGTTTTTCTCCGCCTAAAAAACCAATCAACGAACAGAGGGCGGGCTTAGAGCCGTGACGTAGACGCTAAGTGCCAAATGTAAGATTGCACTTTAAGTTAGGGAAATCTAAAACGACAGCGGACATGGAGACAGTATGCTGTTCACTCTGATGTGGAAAATATTACTACTAAAACTAAAACTTTTACCAATCGTCAGCAAAAAACTGGGGAGGCCAAAGTCCAGCAAGGAGATATGTGATTGGTTTACAGGTATGGGATTGCGATATGTGATTGGCATATGGGTACACCAATGATTTTAAACAAAAAAAATCCCCCCGCGAGAAAGTAAACGCTTTTCTATTATACCATTCCAGGCTATGTCTACAAAGCAAAGCGAAGTAGCAGAGTTTGGTATTACCAGGCCACGCTGTACCAGGCTCACGGGGAAACACAACTGGAACCATACCTGACAGTTCATCGAACCGTTCGGCCAGATAGTGGAAAAGCAGCTTAAAAGCATTTGCATCCACATACCTAAGCATTTGACACATTTTGGACCTGAAAATGTTCACTATAGCAGCCTCGTTACAATGCTAACAAGTCGCATTGCGTTTCGTTATAAATTGCAGCCTGACACCTTTAGCAATGCATGACAAATGAGACAGAACTCGCATATTACGAGCATTTGCCTTCACATTCCTCTTCATTGTACATTTTGAGGCCTAAAAAATGGTCGCTATAAAACAGCCTTGCGGCAATGCCACGAACTTGCATTGCATTATGAATTGCAACCAGACACATTTCTCAACCCATGACAAATGAAACTGAAGTTGCATACTAGCATTTACACCCACATACTTGCAAGTCGGGGGCCTAAATATAGAAAGTCAAATCCAGCATTATGGAATCCATTATTCCACACAGTGTGTTCTGTTGCTCACATCTTTGGCACATGAGCTGGGCCATTTCAGGTGGAAATTTACATACTGCGCACTGTATACATACTGCAAAACTAGTATGCGTGCTATGCCATTTCGAACATGTATCGTGTTCTCTCTCTCACAGCAGCCCAAAGATGCAGAAGCGTGGATGGAGGAATGACATACAGATGGAGGGGAGAGGGGGCAAAGGAGGGGAAGCGGAGGGGGCAGTGTGTGCGTGTGACTGGGGGAAGTGTACGTGTGTCATGTGACAGGAAGAATGCAAGGGGTTTCGCGAAACTTTGTGAAAGCAGTTGAGGCCATTCTCCCCTCTCATTACTCACTCGAGTCATCCTCTTTGTAAAGAGCCTACATCACACTGACAGAATGACATGATTTGAGAAAGGATAGCCTTTTATTTAATCTCAATTTTCTCTTTTTTCCTGCACCTGTTTTTTCTTTCATTATCTTCACTCTCTCTCTCTTTCGCTCTTTCTTTTGCTCTCTCTGTCTTCTCTCTCTTTTTTCCGATGCTTGAATAGAAGTGGACCAAAAAGGTAAAGACCACAATGAACATAAAAACCACAGCTCGCCCCGCCCGCCCTCCTCCTCCTCCTCCTCCTCCTCCTTCCCTTCCTTTTCCGTTTCCTTTCCTTCCCTCATCCCCCTCTCCTAACCCAGCACCTTGTGTAGTGCTCATGTTTGATGTTTATATCCCTCCTTCTCTCTTTCTTTCTCTCGCTCTCACTTGTTTTCTCTCTTCCTTTCTCTGGCTTATAACCGAACCTCCTTCCAGATTTGGTTCTTGTTTCAGATAACACCGACACGCGCCATCATACGTACGGTCCTGCATCCACGCACTAATCCCTGTGCACAGAAGACCTCATGCATGCATATCGAACGCGCACACACGCACGCAACTCTCACTTGAGGAAAAACAGCAGATCTCCACCAGCTGTCCTGCTAAAAGTTCCAATTAAGTCTATTTGAGAAATTTATAACCATCCTTTAATCTGATCACTTCTACCCCAAGGGATACACGCTCGCCGACTAAATGCGGCACATGCACGCGTGCACGCTCTCTATTCTTTCTCTCTCGCGCACACTCACACGAGCCACTTTACGCCGAGCGCTGCTCCGCTCTACTTTTCTGTTGGACAGGAAGTCATTTCTCCCACTAAACCCATATCCTCCACCGACACGCGCACCCATCTGTGCAATTCCACCCTCTTTCATGAGCCATCATTTATTCATTTCTCTATTGTTTGCGATTAATTTTGTATCTGTCCTTTCAGATCCAAAGCGACTCCCCCATACAGTTTGAGACCTTTTTTTTCTTTCAGACCATTTTTTGTTTGTGTCTTCCTTCCTTTCTACCTACCTACCTTCCTTCCTTCCTTCAGGATAACCCTTGTGTTTTCTCTGTGCGTTATTTTTGATTAGAGTAACGATTTGTAGAGATGGTAACTGCCCGACCCCCTGCCAAATGCTCTCTCCAATTTCCAGGTGCTTCAGTGTCTCTATTTACAAGCTTTCTCTTTTTCGCCACATCACGTCCTCTCTTTTTCATCTGTTTCCTTTCCTCTCGGTTGAAATCCTTCCAAATTCTCATGTGTTTGTCAAAAGCAGCCGCGGGTTTTCTGAGCCTACCTCCACTCACTTCTCTGGTCCCTCCTCTCTAATTTGTCATCTGCCAGTGGCGTCATTCTTCTTTTTAATCCCTTCTGTTTTGTTGTCTGCTCTTGGACGCTGCTCAGTGGCGTCTGTAGCAGTCGCTCCCTCCCCGTGGTGTGTCCGCACGTGTCCAAAGGGGAGGGTACGGTGGCAGTTGGCGTCTCTGTAAGATGGCAGCTTTGTTAGGCAGAGCCGGTTCCACTCATGCGGCCTCGCTCCGTGGTGCCAATCAGCTCGCAGCCTGATTCGGTTCAGCCAGCCAATCACGGAGATTCGGGGCTGCCGTACTTGATCCTCTTGCCAGTCTCTTGAGTATTCAGTTTCAAACTTTTGCAAGACTTGAACTGAACCAGGCATAATTCTGCCTCATATCGTCTACAGCTGGCTATATGATTCGAACGATCTATTCCAACCCCTAGTGAGCTGTCTAGTTGATACTGTCTACATAGGCGGCTATCTGCTGAGGCTAAGTGACAGATTAGTGAGAATGTGGTGATAAAAGGCCTTAAAGATGCCATGAAATGCTTTAAAAGGGCAATTCTTTCTAGCGTTGACACATTTCCTGTTAAAACAGGAAGTCAGGGCAGGGAATATAGAAGGACTAATTGCTTATTTTAAATAGCTAGTAACATCACATTGCATGACAGCCATGAACATGATGCTTACTATTGCAAGTCAGTGGAATGATGGACTAAAATGAGAATACAATAACGCCTGGGATCAATACCATTATTTATATATACATACACATTTTATGCAGATATTAATTTATGCACACATTTGTAGTGTTAAAAAATATTTCCGTTTAATATAAATGCTGTTCTGTTAGGGTTAGCATATTTAAATAGTTTCTGGACATGTCACACTAAAGACTATAGTAGAAGCTGAAATTCTGCTTTGCCATCACAGGAAAAATATGTTTGAAAATATATTAAAATGTAAAATTATAATAGTATTTCACAGTATTACTGTGTTACTGCATTTTTATTATGAAATAATATTTGATATTGGGAATTAGATGTTAAACAAATCCTACCAGCCTCAATCATGGTGGAGTCAGTTTACAAGCGCAGACTCTTAAATCCAAGCTCGAAGCTAACAAATATATACTAAAAGCTAAAAATGCTAAATTATTTCAAAGCCCACAATGAATACGGCCAACAGGGTGTAATGTCATGCTCTCAGCCTTCTGTTTTAAATAATTTACAAATAATATTCAATTCAAAATGTTAAAATCTTCCCCATTTTCACATTACCCTTAAACTTTGAATTTTGTATTCTGTGTATTGAGCCAAGAGGTCAATTTGAGACTTTAGATCCCCTACTGGATAAACGCCTTTTTTATACGAATTGGCTGATCAGAGTTCAAGAAGCCTGAACTTTGGTTCGCGGCAAGCCTCCTTTGCATCTGATAGCGTTTCTGCTCACCCACGTATGCATGGATGTGAATAGAAATGAACATGATGTCCAGTGTGGCTGTATATTAACTCGCTCACACATACCGTGCAGCTATCACTTAAACCTACAAAGTTTTCCGTTAGCTAAGATAGGTACTCTAATGAACAAAAAAAACATAAACTTAAGTTTTTTCACTTAAACCCAGGTCTCTGTAATACTCGACTCAATTTTGCAGTCAAATATTTTTGTGTAATGATGCTAAGCGTAATACTTTCCTGGGGCAACTGATTTCCCTTCTGTAGTCAATACTTAATGTTCATTTATTGATGTATTTGATAAACTGAGTAACGTACAGTAAGTCAATCATTATTACAAAATCAGGACCATGACACAAGCGACATGTAAATAGAATATTGTCATTTGGATAAAAACACGAGTACAATGTCTCCTAGATAGGCAGCTCACCTAGAGGTTGGAACAGAGCAAATCTGTCACTTCCTGCCCGAACTCTGCACTGTCAAAATCACATGTGTGTGTGTGTGTGTTTGTGCACCCTGTTCTGTCTCTGTTGTCTTGTGGGAATGAGTACTAAACCTGTTCTGAGACCTGCACCTCAGTGTGAATCTTCCACTCCGCTGATACTGACATCAGTTTACACCTCCTCGATGTCGGTCCTCCATTTTGTTTCCTCCCCATGGTGCTGTTGGCGAGTGTTGTGAGAGTTCTGCCCTACATTTCAGAGTGTTCTTACCTGCAATCATGCCACAGCGGACAGCCGGCCCCCCTCCCTTCCTCCTCCCCCGCTGCTTTATCTGTCCTCTCGCTCTGCTGCTAATTATTTCCTCTATCCTCTATCTATTTCATTAACAGTTAACAATTATTTTCATTAACAACATTGTCTTGGCCACCCACCCGCCCAGTCTTTGTTTATTACCACACGTTGGTTTAAGGATCGATTAATTGTCTGATTATGGAATCTTGGGAAGTGCCTCGATGCTGTTGTGCTCAGGGTTTGTGTTTGTTTAAGACACACCACACACACACACACACACATATACAAACACATGTACACACTGTTTTTCACCTCTGGGCCAGTGTTAAAAGGATAGTTCAGCTAAAAATAAAAAAGCAGTTGTCTAGCAGAATATCCAAGCTTCTCTTCTCCAAATAAAACGTAACAGTAACCACACTGCACTGGCCCCCATTCAATTTCATTGTATGGAAAAAAGCAGCTTGGACATTTTACCGCATATCTTCTTTTGTGATGCCCACACACACAAAAAAAAAGTTTTGATTTTGCTTTGTTATTTTAACATTATGTATATACTGTTACAGCATTGATGTATTGAATTTGCTTTATATATATATATATATATATATATTTTTTTTTTAATTTTATTTTCATCATTTTGCTATATGCTTTTTTTTAATCTTATTACTTTTTTATATTTTATCTTTTTTTTTTTTTTTTTTTTTTTTGTGTTTAACATAAAAATTTTTTTAAATGTTTTTATTAAATTGCCAAAATTGTAATTAAATTTTATTAAAAACATTTATTCCACTTTTGTCTTTTTTCAGTTTTTTTTTTATATTAATTGTATTTTTTATTTATGTTTTAGTAAGTCATATGCTGCAACTCAAATGTTTGTTTAATTTCCAATTCAGTTACTTAACTATTACAGTATTACTTTATATTTCAAAAGTTCTTTATTTTATATTTTAATTTTTAATTTGAGTCTTTGTCTGTCTGTCTGTCTTTCTGTTTATTTAAATTTAACCGCATAATCTACATTTTATTTTGCTTTATTTCAGTTACCGGAAATGGTTATTTAATCATTTCAACAACACTTTCAACGTTAATGTGAATAAATGATGACAGTGTTTTCTGTTTTGGATGAACTATTCTTTTAAAACAGGGCAACATATCAAGTATTATCCACACGTACTCACATTGTCACATGACCTGGGCAGCCACTCGGCTGGGCAGTAAGAGAGATAGGAGACTTGTGTGTGTGCGTGTGTGTGTGTTGTTAAAGCTAAAGAGCCGAAGCGTGTGCAGGTGGTCACGAATTTCAATGAGGGTGTAATGTGATGTAATTCAGACACAGATAGACCGTTCTGGACAGACAGCGTGGCTGGGATAGCAGGCCCAGGGGACAGAACGTGAGCTAGAGAGAGCACAGAAAAGAAAATGTTTCTGTACATCGTTGTTGTCCTTTTCAATACACATCCCTCAGGTTTACAGTCGCTATGACAGCCACGCTAACACAGCATAGTGAGTCCTAACCCAGCTCAAAGTATTTTTAAACTCACGGATTCACACATGCTAGTGGCATCCATGGCTGATTTTATTAGGGTTTCTTTTTATTTGGTGAACTATTCCTATAAATCATGCGAAAATTGTCACAGAGACAAGATACGTTATTTTTAGGGACCATAAAAGCCTAACCATTTACTGTCGCCATTTACTCCCACTCATATGTTTTTACAAACCTTACAATTTTCTTTCTCCTGCAGAACACAAAGGCAAAAAGAGTCCTTGTTGACTTATTGTACGCCCGTAAAGGCACAGTGACATTTTTCAAAATATCCTAATTTATGTTCCACAGAAGAAAGCCAGTCATGCAGGTTTGGACGACATGAGGGGGCGTGAATGATGACAGAATATTCATATTACTTCAACTAAGCCAACAGGAAGCCACCCAGAATAACTTCCCACCCAACTGTGTAGTAAAGTGCTAAAAGCCTCTCCGAACACCGTTTAACAATAGTTTGACGTATTTATGGGATCAAAAACCTCTTCATAATGTAGATGTATTTATATTTCAGGTCAGTAACCCTGCATTACGAAGACATCACAAGTGTCCTAATGATTCAGATAGCTAAATACACATAATAAACAATGTTTTCTAGAATAAGTAAATGGGTTAGGGGATATAGAATATCTTTAGCTCTACACCTATAGAAAGTCCTTGTAATGATAGGAGGAACTACATATGCGTGTCCTGGAAATGATAAGTATATAAGTAGGCTTTCTTGGACAGTAAGCCTATGTGTACTGTAGATACAGTATGTGTTTTTTGAAGGATGTGAATGTCATTGTGTGTGTGTACAGTATGTGTACGTGGAATAAACACAGCACATGTTTCTGTCTTGCTGCTAACCCCTTGCTGTCCAGGACACAGTCTGGGAGCCCTTCTAGTCTTTATCAGATTAACTCAATCCTAATTCTCATTTCACAGGAATAACCGTTGACCCTTCGCCTTTTTCATCCCTCTGCTTCCAAGCACACAGCAACACTTCCAACAGCCTTTAACTGTCTTTCTCTCTTTCTTGCTTGCATTCAGATGCACAAAACGGCAGTATTTTACACCCACTGTTCTGTTTACATCTATCTCTGTCTTAAAAAGCACACTGACTCTCATCCACATGCTTGACACACTCGCTGACGTGAATAAGCACACAACGGCCCTTTCAGCTTTGAAGAGGATGCCCAGTGCCACACAGAGCTCTGCCCCCTGTTGGCAGCACTTTATACCTGCCAGTAACAGGTGTAGGATTCAATTAAGCAGCATGTTCTCAGCAGTGAGGCCAGACAGTTAGACGCCACGGCGGGAAGGCCTGGAGGAGCCCTGACTCTCACACAAACGCACACACACCTGATTACACGCAGTAGTGGATGTAGTACATTTCCCTCCTTCATTTTTAGATTCTGCCTCGGCCAATTGCTGCTGTTCACTCTAATACTTTTTAGCTTCAAATATTGTCGGTAACATTTGCGAATAATTATTTATTCAAGCTGCCCATCCTGCACAGAGTGCTGAGGAGATTTCCGTGTAACGTGACAGCAGCATTGCCTCTTTCGTTTCAGAAAGAACATGCGAGACGATGTGTTTTGACATATGACATTAATGTCTAATGATTAGCTTTTGGTCGTATATATCTGATTTTTGATCCCAGACTTTGCTGTCTTCCCAGAGGAACACTTACCGCTTTTTTCATGCCACAGGAGACTTAATTGAGTTCTCTGGTGTATATTAACTTGGATGAAGCAGAGTTGTTGAGAAATATTGGAGTTGACATCTATCAGGTATTGCAGACAGAGGAATGGTTTATTTCTGAGAAGGCACTTTTTTGTAGCTCGGGAGACTGATTAGGGGTAGCTTACCCAAACTGACACTGGGATAGGCATAGTACCAAAACTGTTTTGTTTGTGTAGCATTAAAGAAGTTGTTTTGAGAATTGTATTATAATTTATTTTAAACTGCCCCAAACCACAGGTTGACATGCATGTAAGATCAAAAATATTTTTTACCTTATTTGTTTAACAACTCCCAAATTATTTGTTCAATGATTCATTTTTCCAACCCCCTCCAGTGATTGGTCGTTAGTGAGCGTTTAATGCTACAAAAGCGGCAGCTAGTGGCAAAGAATTAATTTGCATTTTCATTTAGACCAACACGAAAAGACCAACAAGTGGGCGGGCAGTACGCTACTATTTCATGTTGACTGACGTAAAACAGCTTGGGATTCATTTTAAAATCGACTTGTCTCAATGATTCAGTCGCCTTTTTCTTTTGAGAAACAATACATGGTGCACTTTCAGATTTTAAACTTTGCAGGATGTTTTCATTCACTTAAAGCTGCGTAATAGGGGCTTTTTAATAAAGTAGAAGTTAAAAGTTACCAAATGTTTGCTGTCCAACATCAAGGATATCTTGTTTTTGTTTTATAGCTTTGGAGTGAATAATATGATATCAGAGTCAATTTTCTTTTAGATGTTTTTAATTAAGCAGGCATAAATCAGACAACTATTCTTAAAAGGTTTCAGAGTAAAGCAAAAAACGAATATGGATAACTTGGGTGAGAAGTGTTTGATTTTGTTTTTGACTTGTTCAAGTAAAGAGTTGAAACCCTGAACATATGTTTTAACTAATTTATTCAACATAATTACTTTCTAGGAGATGCAAGTGAGACATAATATATTAGATGTTTATATAGCAGTAATAGTGATTACAAAGCAAGTGTTTTTTGAATGAAGGTTCTGTGTGTAGGTAAATATTTGAGTGCTAAAAAGCTAATTAGCGCTATGAATGGAAGCACATGGAAGCACAGCCCGTTGGGTTTATGTAGTGTTTCATAAAGCTGGAGGTGCAGTAGGGAGTTGGTTTCAGTCCTGAGTAAGTGTGACTTACCAGGACATTGTCTTTGCAGTGAACACCACAAGATATCGAGATGAGATTGGTTTAGTGACCTCAGCCTGGTGTAGATTGACAAGTATAATTGCACACTGTGTGTTGGCCGTTTTTCCAATAGTTTGGTAGGACTGTGTTATAAAAATTCTTGTTTAAAAAAAAGAAGTTGGAGCCCAGTACACAGTAGGGAACTTGGCTGCAAGAGAGCACAGGTCAGGTTTAATGAATTCTCCCAGGTCACAACGTGTATGTGTGGGAGTGTGTGTTTCTGTGGAATGAAAAGTCCCACACATATACTCGTTCCTATCTCGAGTCTCTGCAATTATCATATTCACTATAATAAGCCCTTCTTTACATCCCTAATAGCATCAGGAAATAGAGAGCTCTAGTCTACAAGGACCTTGAGAGACAGAGCCGTAGACTTTATCTTAAATTAGGGCACACTGAGCTGTTTGTGGACAGCAATCGCTTGAGCGTTGACAGCAAAGCAGCTGGGGTCGGCTTATATCGCCCTCCATGCAGTTGATCAGACACTTGGACAGGCTTCCTGGAGCTTTTCTGAGTGTAACCTAAATTACAGCTCCTTGCATTAATACTGCATAAAGAAAGATTTAACATTGTGACATGGTGTGGAGTTTTCAGCCTGGGGTGCAAGGCTCAAACATTACTTCCTCCACGGACTTACACTCTATCCGTCCGAGCCTATTCTGTTCACTGAATGTACGTTTGACTGTTTGGGGAAAGCACGTGCTCGTGTGTGTCTGGTGGTGTGTTGCGTTTGTCCCAATTTCTTTTGAAACTCAGGGTGTTCGTTCTTTGTTTTATGGGTCACCCATATAGAACGGGTCAATACAGTGTGTTGCCGCTCCTCTCAGGAAGACACTGCCTCCCTGTTCTTAGATGAGTCTATTAATATTCTTTAGTTCAGAGATGGTGTTTGTCATTGCATGATGGGTAATTTGTTTATTCCACTTCAAAATAAATTCTGAGACTTATGGTATAAGTAGTCTAAATGAGCACGTAAGAGGACTGTCTCTCTACTTGTTGAGAAATTGTCACATTGAATCTCTCATAAGCAAACTTGTAGAAATACAGTGGAATTTTGACTACTTTGCTGCCAAAAGGAAGCTGGTTTATGCTGGTTAGTGCTAGTGTTAAGATAAGCATAGTCATGCTGTTTAACAGCAGAACGTTGTGCTTGGGGCTAGATGACCATTATGATCTTAACTGGTAAATCTCACCAAAATGGTTGAGTTAGTAAAACAAGCAATAAGGTGGTCAATATGTTCGTTGTAACCTGAAGTTAATTACCATGCTAGCTTGACCTCCAAAGGTCTAAGGCTGTTTATACCCAGATAGCACACGTACATCTAGGAGACATCTATTTGACGTCTGCATTTACATCTGCAAGACGTATTATTTA
>JAUMHR010000128.1:91887-106866 GCA_032361145.1 Enteromius fasciolatus | reverse complement strand
TTTTAAATAGAAATCCATTGTGGTTAATGAGTTAAAGAAATATATTCCTTTTCCTTCTTCTAGACAACTACATTTTTGCTTTCTTTGTTGCATGATCCCTTTGGTACCAACATGTACTAGTCACATGCAAATAAACTGTGTTCTCAATGGTCAGAGTTCTCCTGTTTGAGATTCCATTCATAATGGTTATCCATCAAGATGGGTTTACAAGTTAGTTCTGTGATCTAGCTTCTTGTTCACACACATATACAACCGCATATACAATGAGACTTAATCAAGACAGCATTCTTGCAATGCAACCTGTTTTGTAAAAGGCCAATGATATTTTAAAATAAAGATGTGCTCTTTTATTTTCCAGTTGATAATGTGCTAACCCTCAAAATCACGTAATGCATTAGCTATTATGAATTATTATACAGACAGACTGCTTTCTCACTGAGTGAGATGATTTCAGTTTGACCAAGATTTTAGCATTTTTAAAGGTTAACCATAATTCAAGGACAGCAAAGGTCCAAATGAAATAATAATATTAAAAACAATAATAAAATCGGGACATTGGCATGTGGAATTACATATGACATGTATTATTAGCTGTTGTAAAGAAAGATATGAATGCCTTTTCAATAACTTCCACTGATTTGCCATTTAAACCATCTCTTTAAAAGCCAAATATTACCCAAATGATTCCCATTTAGAAAGTGTTTTTGATTGGCTGCTTTTCTGATGCTAAAAAAAGCATGGGCTCTTTGCTGTTTACAGTGTTCTCACTCAGGCAGGTGCCTTTTCAGTGATATCTGTCAGGAAGTAGGAACATTTCATGTGTCAAACAATCACTTATAACACCTTAATGGACAGATGAGTAGTGGCTAATTATTCGTTATATAATCACAAACTAAAGTACCGATGTGTAAATATAGATCTGCACCAGGAGATGAGTATGAATATAGAAGTGATGAGTGATTCAGCTGTTGAGTTCTTGGTTTTTTGTTCCCTCTCTCTCTCTCTTGTTTCCCCCAGGCCCGTGGCCCGTACGGTCCCATGCCCTTGATCCACACAGAGCATGAGACTAATCATTAACCCTCCACTCTCTCCCCCAGCTGGAACGAACCCAGCCACAAACACAGCCTCTGCCAGGGAATCTCTCAGCGTACGTGACCACTTGGTTTCCAGGGCACATGCACGCAAACTGCAGGGGGACCAAAACAGATCCAGAGATGGAAAGAAAGAGCAAAGTAGGCCACCCTTGGCTGAAATGTATCTGCGAGTTCGAGTAGACTGATCGTGATCGTTCATCCAGAATAATAAGTGACTGCTCAAGGTTGCTAATTTGCATAAACAAGTTTTTTTCAGAACCTTTCCTTGCAGTCTTTTGGATTTTAGTAGTAGTAATCATGGTTGGTTCAAGAAAGCCTACATACGCAGATTTCACACACTTAGTTAATGAGACCCATCGTCTCCCACACACTTCGGTTTTTGCTGCATCCACCTAATCCATTGATTTCAACAAAGATGGTGTGTCGCAAACACACAGGAGTAAGAAATGCAAGGGTTTGCAAAAGAGATGAACATCCATGTGACCAGAGATTGAGCAATTTTGGTATTGACCACTGAGAATTTCAGACAGGCTGATCTAGTTGCTCATAAATCCAATTGACTTGGTTTCCAGCATCTTTTTTTACATTTACAGAATAAGTGGAGGCCAAACAAAGATAAGGTGAGACGCAACATCCCGGGAAGGCTGAATATGAAGATGTGAAGAAGACGAGATAGCACTGAGTTACAGCACACCCTGATCTGACCCTGATCCCGCTTTGGCTCGGTCTCACCGTAGCGCATGCTTGACATATTATCCATGCTTTGGACAGGCCTGTACACTGTTACCCTTCAGGGTCCTCTCTGAACGGTCACATGTGTGTTATCGAGATCTCTATCATTAGCTTTGGTCACCCTGCAGGATACAAATATGAACGGCTGGTGACCAAGCTCCTGTTCAGCAGGCTTTTCAACAGAGTTCTACATACATATTCTATAAAGCAGAATATTTTATGAGGCATAAGATTTTATACATATTTTATGTGACACTCCTTCAGAGAGTTTTTCCTTCAAATTTTTTCTTTAAATGGTTATTGGTTACAGGCCACACCTGAGGTAAGTTAAAGATGGACTGGGACTGGGGAAAAAAAAGGGGTCAATGACATAGCATTCTTTTTGAATTAAAAATTAAAGTAACATTTTTTGGAGAAGCATAAAGATAGAAACGCAGTGATGCAACTGATTCTACCACTGAAACGACCCTTGTTCAAAAACTAAAACACTGAAGTATTATAATAAAGCTAAACATTTTACTAAAACTGCTATAACTGCTTATTCATATTATAGTAATAATGAAAAATGGTAACCAATGGTTTAACCAATAAGCAGAAATTATACATTATATCATAGAGATCCATAGAGAGACCCTTGTGACTTGTCAGTATCAATAAGTCATATCATTTAAAATAAGAGAGGTTAATTACGTTGCCCCCCACCCCTAAGCAAAAAAACATAATTATATTTATAAATTAATATAATACAAATAGCATTATATGTTTTACATAAGTAATAGGCCTACTTTTTAGCTTGAAAAAAATATATATTAAAAAAATAGTTATATTATGATGTTTTCAAGTATTTATTTTTATTTAACATTTTACTAATTTGTTGTGTTTTTTATCTTTTTTTGTATTTAAAATAAAGAGTAAGTATTTATATATTTAAGTATTTAATCAAATGTTTCTTGAAACTGATATAAAAGTAGAGCTGCACAATTAATCGTTAAAAAATCGCGCCCCCCACATGATCTTAATCCAGCATTTTTACGATTCAGCCAATTATATTTTCAAGGACAGGGGACGAGCATAACTTTTCTGATCTCGAGATAACATGCAATCACTCACAGCGGGGGTGATGACGCCTGAGTCACATGTGGTTTTGCGTAGGAAGAGGACAGGTGTGCTTGTTTCGCCCGTTCCGTTCCGTCTCGCGCACATCCGCGTCCGCACAGCTTTGGAAGTATACTTAATCACGGTTGAGTGCGGACGGAAGCGTGCGTATGCAGAGCAGGAGCAGCGCCCGCCAACTGTTCTTTTAGGGACCGTTCACATGTGGCGTCTTTTGCGTGCTCAAGTCCATTATTTCAAATGTAGATGTGCATTTTGCACGCTCACAATGGAAGCGACGCGTTGATTTTTCCAGGCGCTTTTCACATTAATTTGCATATATAATTACTAAATACAATAGTCACATCTAAAAAATACAAAATACATTACAGTATATATATGTACATTTAAAAAAAATGTTTAATGGTGATTTATTTTTTTCCTTTACATTATTACATTATTTTACATTTAATTTATTTTCTTATTTAACTGCTATTTTACTGCTGCTTGATAACCTATTTTTCAGGTGTAAATCTTTAAAATAAAAAAGTTCCAGAATCGTGATATTTATTCTAAGAAAAAAAATCGTGATTCTCATTTTATCCAGAATCGTGCAGCTCTATATAAAAGGGTTTTTTTAATGTTTTTTTGTTAGTTTTTTTTTTTTTTCAAAACCACAAATAAATGTCATATGTTAAAACCAACATGAATTAAGTTTTATAATATATAGAACAATGGACACTAATATGTCTTTGACCCAATATATAATTATATTGATTAAAGAGTCCTAATAAATTTAATTTAATTTTATTAAAAAGTTTATTGTTGTGTGATGAAGATAAATTCTCACATTTCTGTATTCTGGGAATCACCTATGACTGCATTTGTTTAATTTGACACATTTTGAATGGTACTGCATTGAACATTCATCCCCCGCTATTTTGGTCTACTAGATGAAGAGCCAATGAGAGGGGCAGGCTGAACTTAGAGCTGGTGCAATCCTGTGAAACTGCTGATAGAGTAGTAGACTGCGCGTCTAGGGACAACTGTGCCACGCTAGCAAGCATTATATCACCTACGCCAGAATCTGCCACTGCGTTTTAAATGGGCCGGCTGATAATACTGAAACTTTTACTCTCATTAAAATCTTTGTACATTTTCTTAACTCGAATTTTGCAAGACACTCCAAAAGTCTTTCTCTGGCCAGTTCATCTTTGGGGAAAGTTGGTCTGCTTGGCAGGGATGGCAACTGTAACTCTGAACAACGTCTTGCTTTCCTGGTTTGCCTGTGCTGAGAAACGAGGCGAGGCTAGCAATACGCTTCCAGGTGTGCTAATCCTCTTATCGGTGCTCACTCACACTTGGGGCGGGCTGGGAAATCAGTGAAGAAACTTGCACCTTAAACTCAGCCTCAGTTGAGCGCACTTAACACACAGCGACCTCACAGGCCGTGTTCACGGTGGTCCATTAGCTCATACCCCCAAAGGAGGCTTCTTATCACCAAGACAGCATATTAGCCAGCGGCTAGCGGCTGTCAGCTGAGCTAATGTTTAGCTAGATCAGTCGTGCTAAACTGGGTAACATGTACGCACCTCATGCAGACAGGTCAAGGATTGAAAATCAGTCAGATGGGAAAGACGTCCTGAAAGGACCGACACACTTTCAGTTTCAGTTTACGCTTCTCAGTTTTTTAGTTTTATCTGGGGCCAGTCAGAAAGATGCAAATCAAGCTGTAGGTGAAAAAATACCTTTTTTAAATTTAGTTGAGGAAACTGTTCCTCATCATGTCATGTGGTGTAACCATCAGTTTTTCCAACACACCTTGAATACATGTGAGTGTACACTTAATTATTAAATCATCTTAATTATTAAAATATCATTATTTTTTAAATGTAATAAGGTAATAAGTATTTTTAAAAGTCATTACTTTTCTGGGAAGTCACACCACATGACATTTTTATAATCTGAACTAATCTTGCCACATTATAAAAATGTCAATTATATGACAATCAAAGAGACTCATCAACATTGCACCACATGACTTTGGCAGACAAAAGTTTTACAAATATTATTAAGAAGCGAAGGAATTTTATAATTTAGTGATTTAAAAATCGTAAATTGAAATGAAAATACAAAAGTTTGTGCTAAATAGAGGGTTCAAATTCAAATTATTGAATTTAGCTTGAAATATTAGGAAAATCTTCTGTTAAAAAAATATGTTTTAAATGAAAAAGAACATGGATAAGTGATTCACATCCGTGAGAAACAAATATTTCTTTTGAAAAAAGTCTTATAATCTTTAAAATTGAGTCTTTATAAGAGTTCATGGCAGCCATGGACTTCCTTAGTATGAAAAAAAAACAAAAAAAATACTATCTTCAAATGTTTTTAATAATGGATCACTTCATCAACCAAGATATCAGCACAAAATTAGTAGTTCTGTAAAACAGCCAAGGCTAAATGAGTCACCGAACACGTATCAGATGTCTGCTGTCATTAATGCTTCCTGTATCATTGACTTGTCTATCGAATTCATTTAAGGAACAAGGCCAAAGGGGCTGGTGTGTAAAAAAAAAAAAATCTATGCCGCTCTGGACTATTGTGTAAAACGCAGCGAAACACTTCCATTAACGCTGAGGGACGATGTCAGGATCAGTGACCCACCCTAGCAGACTCACTTATCTAGAGGACATCGCTAATGGATCCGCACGGTAATGCAATAGCCCATATCCAGCGCTCTCTTTGCTCTGCGTTTATAACCTAGACCCAGTCGATGCTATTGATTGAGGTACATTCTACATGCTGTTCCATTAACGCGCCAGCGTGCCGGTGGAGTAGGATCAGCATCAAAGTCCATTAGCAGATCACATCCAAAAAGCCAGAAATCCTGGAATCCCTGAGACAAACACAGCCGCGATTCAGTCCTTACCGAGAAAACACACCGCAGTCCGGCTTTACCAGAGCAAACACCCTACACACAGTAGACAAGCGCCGTACACGAGTCCAAATGAGTACTGTGAGGTCACTTCAACCACAGCTACAGAGCTTCACAACAAACCTCCAAACCACTGGCTGGCCGCACGTAATCTGTCAAGCAGCTGCGAGCAAACTCCAGCACCTGGCTGGAGGGGAGAACGCAGGGAAGATGGATGGAGAATGTGAGAAAGCAGGCCAGAAAAGATAGGAGAAAAACAGCACGGACAACTGCATGGTATTGCACAATCCTCTCTCTGCCTGAGCCCTTTTTCAGTCACAAGAGCGAGGGAACAGAACATTAGATTCAATCCTTGCCTCGCACGGAAAGAAAGGATCTGGTTCTAATTTACACTTCTGAGCACCACAGCCCAGAATGAGCTCACCGTGAAAGAATAACAATAAAATAAGATGGAACGAGAGACAGAACAACAGCAGAGAAGCAAGGGACAGAATTGCGCAAATAGCAGCTGGGGCGCATTTCTTTTTTCCATGTAGCTCATTTGTGTTGGTAATTGATAGTAAATAAAAAAGCTTTGCATTTTCCATTAACTTTTCTGTGGTTACTGCAGTCACTTGAGAAGTTTTTTTGTGTGTGGGTGCATTGTTATGAGGTTGCTAGTGTTCTGGGTGTTGTTAGTGTGTTGTATGTGCATGCTAAGATATTTGGTGTTTGCTAGCATGGTCGATTTATGCTGTCAAGAGTCACAAGAGCCTAATTCTGGTCATGAGATATGACTCTGGTCCCTCCCTGCTTTCGCCCATTTTAGCATCTACTAGACAAAAAGACCAACTACTTTCTTCATCGAGATGTAATTTGAGATGTCAGTCATGGAAGTAAAGCACTGAAGTATAATTATTTCTTTTTGTTATATGAAGGTCACACTAAAGCTGTCAAGAAAACCTTTTATCATACTTTTTTTTTTGCTTTCTTTGTCCTAGACCCACGATATCTTAAAGGAAAATGCCAGCATGACATGGTGATTTTCTAAGATTTAAAATATATATATAACTGATGTGTAGCGGAAGAGCACGTCGCAGTAATATCATCACTCCTGAAAACTCCCCCTCTCACTCTCACTTCCGTTAATACAACCAGGGAGTGATGATATTACTGCGCCGAGGTCAAAGTGCTGCTTCCGCCATACATTATAGTTCGCCACGTTTTATTTTGTCTCACCATACTTACTCGCATAACTAGACATGTAACCGCCTTGAAATAAGGAAACTGTGGAAGTGTTCGATGGTTTCATCCCTGCTTGTATTCTAATGAATAAATGGAGCTAAGTGCACGAACTGAGACGGGAGATGTTGAAGGAAGAACATAGTGGAATATGGAAAAACTGTGGCGAATATCCATAAATACCTTTTAAAAATACATTAAAAATAGAAAAAGTTATTTTAAATTGTAATGACATTTCACAAGTTCACTTAACTGTATTTTTGATCAAATAAACGCAGCTTTGGTGAGCGTAAGAGACTTCTTTCAAAATCACGAACGTAATACCGAACCCAAACTTTGGAACAGAATACAAAGCTGTTCAACTTTTGAGACATTAAAAAGTGTTTTGAACAGACTTTACTTTCCCAACTCCACAAAACTGGAAGTTTCCATAGTTGAAAAAACAAGCAAATATAAGTAAAAGTAAGCAATGCTTGCCGTAGTAAACACTTACAACTATCTAAACCGTCTAAAAAGCCCTTAGTGTTTGAGGGGATGGAGAAAAGAAAGAGAAGAACAGTGAGAGTGAGAGATGTGAGCGCGAGAGTTTGCCAGACGGAGGCGATTAGTGGCGGTTCTGGAATGTGAGGTCAGTGAACGAAGTTCAGCTGAGACCTACTTTGTAAACAGGACCCCTCTTCATAACAACACACACACATACACATCTACACAAACACCTCATTATGACAATATACACTTATTCCCACGAAAACTCCACACAAACACCTCATCACCTACCAAAACATCTATATATCCATTATATAAAACGGCGCAACAAATGATACAAAACGCACCCCGCTGACAAACTTCACCATCAAAATCACCACAATACTGAGGGTCAGCTTACAAAACACCATACGGACACGCTAGCATGCAGACACACAAACACCTCTCAAAACCACAGCAACCGCAGTGTCAATATACAACCACATGGACATCGACGCACACAAGCGCAGACTAAACCGACTGCGCTGCGCACACTCACATACTAGCAAGCGACCCCACACGCCCTTGGGCTAGCTATATAAACAAAGAGCAGTGGAAACCCGAGCAGGTAGGCAGTCTCTTCTCTGCGTGAAAGGACAAATCTACAAGCACAAATATGGCTGACTAAAGCGACAGACGGCACTAAAAGAAAATAAAAGACTGGTTTTCTGGGAACAAGAAGAAAACATGCTTTCTTTATCACAGGAAGTGAGTGAGAGGTGGGATGTAATTACCCACCTAATCTTGTTTAATCTCTGTCTTTTGTCTACCTTTTGTTTCCAGAGTCTTTCAATCAGATAAAAAGAGCCTTTGTGGAAAAATATGGTCAGGTGTTCAAGAGTTAGAGTCAGACACACACGTAGATGAGACAGAGCCGTACAGATGATATACCCTCTGGCACCGTGGCTGTGTTCTGGATCACAGGACCATCATCCACTAAACATCTAATTGAAGCTATTGTCTGGAAGAGTGTCTGTTTGGGTAGACAGGCAGAGCTGATCTCCGTGAAGAGAGAGATAGCTCAGGGGGTGACATTACTCTTTCTGTTGTTGGTTGGTGTTCTGTTGTGTCTACCCCGATGAGCTCACACTAAAGACGAATCACACCAAGAACAAAGAGCAGGTCTGGAGGGGAAGACAGGAGCGATGCACGCACAAACAAATACCAAAGCTACAGCAGTCTTCAAAAGAATGATTGCCAGCAGAGTCTGAGGAACCTTTATAAGTTCTTATGATGGCATAGAACCGTTCTAATTTCCCATTATATCAAATAATGTTTCAATGATGCCATAGAAAAGGGATGCAAAACTCAGTTCCTGGAGATCGTCACAGCCCTGAAGACTTCTACCCTAATTGAACGTATTTAAAACCATATGGCATGTGTGTTGGAGTGGGGCTGGAACTTAACTTTGCCCATGATGTCACAGAAATATTTTTGGTTCCTATGATGTCATATTTTTTTCTGTCATTCATTTTTTTCCTTTTTAGGTTTCACTGATGCCCCAGAACCTTTTTTAAGTTTGTATGATGACACTGAACATTTTTTGTTAAGTGCTCATGATGCCACTGAACTCTTTTAGGTTGATGTCACAGAGCCTTTTTAAGTTCTTATGATATCACAGAACCCTTTTAGGTTGCAATGATGTTCTTATGATGTCATAGAACCTTTTTAAATATTTTTGGTGTCATGTAACTAGGTTTTTATGATGTCACATAACCTTTTTTTAAGTTCTCGTGATGCCACTGGTGTAATAGCACCTTTTTAATTTCTTATGACAACCTTTTCTAGCAAAAACCCTTTATAAAACCCTGTTTGAAAAGGACTGACTTTTTAATCACTTTCTCAAACAGCCTCTGTAAAAATGATTAAGCAAATTACTTACTTTTTTTTTAACTCGGGGGTCCTCTGAGACAACTAGTCCCACCAGGATAGGAATGTCTGTGAAGGCAGTTTTCTGTCACAACGCTTCTTGTTTATTTTGACCTTTATCGGATTCCCTGACAAAAGCTACATTTCCTCTTGTGTTGCCAGAACAGCTTCATCTTTATTTTACTACCAAAAGTACTTTACTTGACTGTAACACCATGAACACCGGAGCATATGGCCAAGTCAAGAACCCAACACAGCAAAAATGGTTTGTGATAAGGAGATACTTTTAAGCATAAGCTGCTACCAAGAAGGGGTGCACATCTACTGTACTTTAACATTTCTGCATCTCTATGAAACACTGCCAACTTTTCCTATATACCCTTCAGGCATTTTTACAAATGCTTTCTACGCACCTAAAAATAATGAATCTGTCAGGCAATTGAGGTGATGGGGAGCAGAACCACAGGGAAAGATGAGTTGAAGCTTGCTTGAGTTTTCCTCTCTGACCCCCACCGCTAGCAATGCTGCGTCTCTGGTGTTACTGTAGCCGAGTCCAGACATGCGTCCTCAGGCTGGGGGGATATACTTTACCCTGTCTTACAACATTCTGTGCACAGGAGACAGTCAACAGCTGAGGGGGTCAGCGGTGCCTTCAGACTCTTTAAGTGTGTGTGTGTATTTGGGAATGAGGCTGTGTTGAGCTTATTTGCACTATGGAATAATATAGAAACAGTATTTATGACTTTATATCACATTATACCATAATTCAGACTTTATTTTCTCACAATGCGAGTTTAAGTCGTAAAATCATGAATTATTTCGAATTGCAAGATGCAAATTACATTAATTGGAATTTGGACTTTTTTCTCAGAATTGTGAGTTTATTAGTTTTGCAGCTGTGAAATTTAAACTCAAATTCCCAAAAAGTTACAAATTTAGAGAAGTAAGCCCACAATTTCAAGTTAGTACATTGCAGTTTAAAGATTTCAAACTCAAAACTTGTACGTGTTTCTCAGAATTGTAAACTTATATCCCGCAATTTGAAGTTTTCAGTTGCAAGATGTAATTTCACAATTGCAAGTTTACGTCTCGCAATAGTGAGCAATTTATTTGCAATTATAAAATTTATATTTCAAAATTTTGAGATTTTTCCCCAAATTGCAAGTTTACAATTTTGCTGTATTTATTGCGAGATGCTAACTGTAAAGATTTGCAGGGTGTACACTCATGAATAAGAGTTTAAATCTAAGCCTTTTTTATATCTCGCAAACTTATATAAGAACCTGATAAAGGTCATTAACTTCGAACTCAGCGATACTGAGAAAAAAGTCATAATTGTGAGACGTTAACATCAACTATGAGTGTATCACAATTTTATTTCACAATTGCGAATTGTTAATTGCGAGTTGCTGAGTAAAATGTCAGAATACATACACTCACAATTGTGACTTTTTAACTTGTATTGCAACAAGTCATAATTACCTTTTTATATATATTTTCATCCCACAATGGAATGGAAGCTTCCATTAATCAGTCAGTGAGATGGATTGACAAAAGCTGATGTTATATAGTTATTATGACACATCTTACGCGGGACTCGTCTGTCTGATTCAAAGAGGTAGAGAAGAGCAGGGACAGTCATTAGTTCATACATTCCTCTGATACGGGTGAGACCACAGTAAAAGATAGGCAACAAAAACAGACAGGAACAGACAGGGCTGCATATTTTCAGAGCATAATTTTGGGTAATAGATCTGTGGTAATTGTGCTGCTAACTGCCACTCATTTGCTCCTCTCTTACTGCAAAAAAACCAGTGTAATCCTCTAATTTGTTGTGTCTCTCGGCATGATTCACTCTGGTTTCCTTTCACTCATGAGGGAGACGAGCTGCTATCATAGATCTCAGCCAGCACTGGCCTTTAACCTCTGACCTTTCACCAAATCCATAACAACAGTATTAATCCACCAGCAAACACACACAAACTCTCAGTCTCTGACGGCCCTGGGCGGTTTCCTCATTTAGAGCTGTAACCCTGTGTACAGCTGAGAGTTGGCAGGCTCCAGCAGGCTGCAGTGGATCAGCGTTGAGTAGCTTAGAGCGAGTCTGATGCTAGACTAATGCACTTTAGCCAGAGGGGAGAACACAGACAGAGATAATGGCAGGGTGGTCTCTATGGTCATTTATTGAACAAATGAGGGCAGATAGTACAACTACACTCCCTCTGACAGGAAGATTATTTGCAAATAAATCAGGTGTAAAGCTTTATGATTTGTGTGTATATATATATATATATATATATATATATATATATATATATTGGGTAACACTTTAGAATAGGGAACACTTACTCACTATTAACAATGACCTATCTCTCAATAAATTCCTAATTTGCTGCATATTAATAGTTAGTAAGGTAGGGTCTTTGGTAGGATCAGTGATGTAGAATAAGGTCATGTAGAATAAGACATTAATATGTGCTTAATTAGTGCTAATAAAAGGCTAATATTCTAGTAATATGCATGCTAATAATAATAGTTAAAGCTCCTAAAATTAAGTGTTACCTAGAAGTGTAATATATGAAATGTAATCTATTTATTATATACTGAGGATGTTTTTTATATCTATCTATATATAGATATGTATATCAATGCTGTCAAATGATTAATCACAATTAAATGCATCCACAATAGACGTTTTTGTTTGCATAATATGTGTGTGTATATTGTGTATATTTATTATGTATATATGGTATATATTAAAGAAAATATGTTATGTTTATATATTAAATATATTTATATATAAGAATATATATATATAAATGTATAAACATAAATATTTAAAAAAAATATATACTGCATGTTTGTGTATTTATATATACATAATAAATATACACTGTACACATTTAATCTAAAAAACTTTTATTTTGGATGCAATTAATTACGATTAATCATTTGACAGCGCTATATATATATATATATATACTGTATAAATAGATAAATGCGCTGTAGCTGCGATAACAAGAATATAGTAAGAACATACAATGTTATCTAATGCCATATTTGATGCGGTCACACAGACATTATGATTGAGCTAGCTACCTTATGTGAAGAGGACAGATATCCATTTGCTGCATGCATTTATCAACATGAATGAGCATGTGGAAAAGGCAGACACCATGTGCTCATGAGCAGGCCTGAATGTGCTGCCGCCCACATAACTGACAAGCTCCAGCGTGCTGCAATCTCACTGTCTCACTTGACAGCTTTCTCTGCCAACTCAATGGAAACACAAGACGTTTTATACAAACAGACTCTTTATACACACACACCTACAGGCCTCACACTGCCGCATACTCCACAGGCTTTTTTCAAGAGCGCCTTCGATTAGATGCTGCATTTTTGTGTCTGAGAAGAAAGGTGAAGGAGAGAGAAGTGATAAACAGGAAGAGAGGCTTCATTCAGGTACAGCATCACTCCATCTGATAGGACGCCTGTCCTCCCTGAATAAATGCTTTGCTCACTCACTGAGATGTTAACTCACACACACACATACACTCACTGCCATGCCTGTGTCCTTTGCTTTGATGTCTCAGTCATTTCCTTAAGATCAGAGCTGCGGGCATCTTACCTGTACAGATCTGGTGAGACACTCAGGGTTCAAATGAACACTGATCATTGAAGCAGCACTGAAACCAAATCATTCACAAAAACACTATCACTGACAGTGCCATTGTTCACTGATGCTATCAACTCACATTCTCACAATCCTTTATGTACCAATACAGGCTTCCAAAAATAAATAAATACATATCAAATAAAACATTGTGAGGTATCTCAAAGAAATCCAATATGCTATCAAGTATTGATATATTGTATGGCATATTTCACTACCACTTTTTTGGTAACAGCATTAAATATAGTTAACAAATGTAACCTTATTGTAAAAATAAGGTTACATTTGTTAACTATATTTAATGCTTTAACAAACATTAACTAACAATGACCGATATACAGTTTTTATTAATCTGTGTTAACATTATTGAATACACATACAAACATTCAGATTTATATATGTGAATTTTTATTATAAATCTATACATCCAGAATTTACATTTTATACAGATTCATAAAAATTTAACTAAATTTAAATTTCTGTACTGTTTATTTAGGATTTATATACTTACATTGATAAAAGTATAAATATATAATTTACTTATAAAACTTCTATTTTTAACATATAATGCATAATATATATATATATATATATATGTGTGTGTGTGTTAAAAATATTTATGTAGCCTATTTTATGTACTTACTTTGACTAATGTTATATATTTAGGATTTGCATTTTTAAACACATATATAAAATTAAATAACATTTTATTATAGAATATTATTTACAAACTGTAAATTTAGATTATTTTGTATTGTTAATTTGGGTTATTTTAAAAGTAAAAGTAAATTTCCAATTTTATATATATTCTTTATTTCATATATTCTTTATTCTTTCCAATTTTATATATATATATATATATATATATATATATAAATGTTTGGTAGGAACATAATATAGTAGTCGACATTTAAAGTGGATCAAGTTCATCAAAGTTGTCCTAAAACAAGAAAGCTTTGGGTTTTAGGTCCATTTTTATGAAAGTTTTTGATCCACTTCAAATATTGACCATATTAAAGTGCATTTATAGACTTTGAAAACCACCTAGCAGCTATAGAAATCTATACGTCTGTCCATCTGTTTGTCTGTAAAGCATATGACCTTCAAACTTCATGACCTTTAAAACTTTGTTGTTTACTTTCAGATGAAGCAAAGCGCAATATCTATATTGGCAAACTTTCCTTTCTAGTTTTAAAGCGATATCCATTTATGACCATAAGACATTTTTCAGACCCCCTTAAATTTTTCACTCTTTGTTATATTGCAGCCATTTGCTAAAATCATTTGAGTTCTTTTTTTCCCTTATTAATGTACACACAGCACCCCATGTTGACAGAAAAACACAGAATTGTTGACATTTTGCAGATTTAAAAATAAAGAAAAACTGATATATCACATGATCCTAAGTATTCACGATTTTGCTGTGACACTCATATATTTAACTCAGGTGCTGTCCATTTCTTCTGATCATCCTTGAGATCATTGTACACCTTCATTTGAGTTCAGCTGTGTTTGATTATACTGATTGGACTTGATTAGGAAAGCCACACCTGTCTATATAAGACCTTACAGCTCACAGCTGACTTGCAATCATGAGACAGAATCATGAGGTCACAGGAACTGCCTGAAGAGTTCAGAGACAGAATTGTGCCAAGGCTACATTAACATTTCTGCTGCACTTAAGGTTCATAAGAGCACAGTGGCCTCCATAATCCTTAAATTGAAGACGTTTGGGACGACCAGAACCCTTCCTAGAGCTGACTGTTCGGCCAAACTGAGCTATCGGGGGAGAAGAGCCTTGGTGAGAGAGGTAAAGAAGAACCCAAAGATCACTGTGG
>JAUMHR010000128.1:36155-56136 GCA_032361145.1 Enteromius fasciolatus | reverse complement strand
TAAATCTGCAAAAATGTCAACAATTCTGTGTTTTTCTGTCAATATGGGGTGCTGTGTGTACATTAATGAGGGAAAAATTGAACAAATTATTTTAGCAAATGGCAACAAATGCAGCCTTGGTGATCGTAAGGGACTGGGTTGCCAGTAAATATTAAATCCTTATATAAAAGAGTCTCTTCAATTTCTAGACTAAACTCTCAATATACGAAGGAGGAGTGTTTTAAATTGCAAACGTGTTCAAACTAAACTTTAGTACCTGATCTTTCTCAGGATAAACTCCCGCTCGGAGAAAAGAGGCTTTCCAGCTGTCCATGTCCTCCTGCGAATCACAGGCCAGCTCGATCTGACGCAAGTCCTTATAGACGTTCCTGTGAGGGAGATCGAACACATGAAGCGGCCCGACGCCAAACCAAAATACACAAACACAGAGAGAGTTGCAGTCAGCCCTGACCTTTGCTCAGTGTTGAAGATTGCAAAAATATGCTTAGTGGACATGAAGCCTTTCTCCACGTCTCTGAGTTTCAGGTTGTCCAGAGGAAGCATGTATTTCTTCTCTTTTTCCTATTAGAGCGAGATTAGAGAGGGAGAGTTACGACAACATTATAAACCACTTCACAACATTTCAAAAGCTGACGTGTTCAGAGTTTCCAAACACAATATATAAAAACGGATGTATAGAAAAATGCTACTTGAAGACATATAGGTTTGGAAATGATGACCGCATTTTCATTTTGCAATGAACTGTCCCTTTAAAGAAGGACCACCAGGTTGCCAAGCCAGAGAGGGGGATGTGAGACACAGAGAGAGAAAAGAAAAGGAGGAGTCTGGATGAGGACTTATGCTGCCAACTCGTTCTGTTGAGTTGAGAAGCAGCATCTGGAAACGTTTATGTCTGCACAGCTACGGCCCCAACAGTTACATCACTCAGAGGAACACTTCCCTGCCCCCAACACACACACACACATATACATACACACACAACTACCCCCCAGTAACCCAGTACGATTTCCTGCAAATTCCAAAGTCGGATCCTGGCTGGAACATTTCAGTTCGCTTGCCACGTCACTTTGCCTCCCCTTTCGTCCCTTTTCTACTTTCGTCCCGCTCCTCGTCTCTCTTTTCTCCGTTTACCGCTTTCCCTTTACTCCGAAAACCACCGCTAAAGGAACATTTCTCAGCGTTATTCATAAAACAACGGCAGAAAGCATAAACTGCACACGATTCAGAATACGAAAACGGAGCCATGATGGGAAAAAGGTCCATATTCCTCTTGAAGAAACTGCAGAGGCCTGGAATATGCATTTGCCACGCAGCAGCGGACATGTGAGTATACTGAATATATACATTTGAGAAGAATTCTTACGTAAACATTACCAACAGGCAATGTCTGGATATTCAGTAATGTTATTTCAACCGATTTCAATACGTTTAGATGAATATTTGACTTTTTTTGCATATGCAGACCAGCTTTAATTACTTGACTCTTTGTGTGCCTTCATTATTCAATACAAAAAGGTATTAAGAAGTAAAAATATAGCCATTAAAAGTCACATTTCACCTTAAAATCAAGAGGTCATACTTTTCAAACGTTAACGTATTATTTTTGTGCAAATTACATATTTTCAAATAATTACCAACGTACTGTAGCATGTCCGAATCTTTTTTTCCCTCTACTTTTGAATAACTTTTTCGGAATTCTTTGCAACTTACTATTTATTCAGTATGACTTTTATTATTAAAAAAAATACTTAATTGGCTTTTTTTTTTTTTTACAATAAATTACGCAAATCATACTTTACTATTAAAATGACATATTTGACAGTATTGAGAATCAAATTTACGGGGATTTTGTTAACTAAACTTGCTGCTGATTCCAAACATCAATAGTTCTTGCTACTTTATTGTATTTGAGTAGCCAGCCGAGCATGTTCTCGACGGGTTCAGTGAGATCGAGGCTTTATCAGTGTGTCTGTCTGAACTGTTTACTCTCCTCTGCAGTCGTGTGCGGTCCTCGGGGCAGTGACCTGCGGTCCAGCCGCCCTCTTTCCTCCCCCCCGCCTGCCCAGTGTTCAGACTACCTGTTCATCATGCTGCAGCTGAACAGTAGTCCGCACATTGGTTAGGCTGGGCAGGGACACACACACCCGTGGCTCGAGCAAAGGGACTCTACCATTCGCTGCTGGACGGAGGGGGTGGGGGTTTACATATGAACACTCTCTCTTGGGGAATAAAGTGAGACGTTTACATTGTAGCTGCTTTGGATAAAAGCGTCTGCCAAATGCATTAAAGTACAGATTCATGAATTTATGTGCTCCCTGGGAATGAAACCCAAGGCCTTCATGTTGCTCGCACCACACTCTACCAGTCAAGCCACAAGAACTCTGGAAAACAGCTAACGTTTGCACTAATTTCAAACACACATGGAGTTCGAGCGGCACTAGTTTTAAGCTCAAGGGAAAAGGGGGGTGGGGGGTGGACTGTAAAGGCGAAATGAAGAACAGATGAATCTCACCTCCTCGTCCTTGTACCAGGACAGTGATTCGGCCGTTAGGATGAACCAGTACTCCTTGGAGCCGCCCTTCATAATGCTGATGTTGAGGGTTAGCCAGCCTTTACGGATCACCTGTGGGACAGAGGGCAGAGAGGGGGGGCGGAGGGTATAGGGCATGCCACAAGAGTGGGGAAACATTTATGAGATACATACAGTTTTTGTGCTGGAAGCTTGTGTCCTATGATAAACATACCTGAAAATCATGTTGTGTAAACCTGTGCTTACCTGCTTTGGAAATATTTTGTGTACGTTTGATTTGATTTGATTTAATTTGAAACTAACTAAGTCTGCTTTGTGCGTTACAGCAGTGGTTCTGGTTTCCAAAAATGTTTACATTTTGCATGCAAAATGGTCCATTGATAAAATGTTTGGGCCAAAAATGTCCATTGTTTGTAAGTTTCATTATCAAACCCTTCAAAATTAACCATGGTTTTATTATAGTAAATGTGTCGTAACTAAGTTTTTCTTTTTCTTTTTTTTTTGGTGTATAGATCACTCATTGTTTACGAACAGTTTACTACTAATACAGTAGTTAAACTATGGTTAGTGTAGCAAAACCATGGCTATTTTTTTTAGTTAGTATAGAAACCGTGTTTTTTTTGTTTTAATTGTAGTAAAAACATAGCTAATTTTCATAAGGGATATAGCAATGCATAATAGAAATCACTTTTTTGTCAAAATTCCCAATTGCGTGGATTCCTTTTAAAATGACTACATTTCGTATGTGAAAATTTGCCAAAATATGGAAAATAGGGGTCCATTAACATGCAAAAATATAAACATTCAAATAATTATAAGTTAAACCAAAAAGTGACGACTATAACTCCACGAAGAAGAGCAGTACTGCAATTTACCGACATCAAAGCTATATATACTAAAAAAGCGAGCTACTATATATGCACTTTATTATTCGCATTTAGCTTTAGGTTGTGATTCACCAGTTGGGAGCCAATGGACTACAGTATTTACTCTGCATAGAGTCAGAACATAAGGCAGCAATTAAAGCTTAGTCAGAAATAAGTGCTTTAGAAACTACACTAACAAAACCACTGGGGAGTGTCTTGAAGTCTTGAAATAGAGCAACAATAAAAAAAACAAACAAAGGAAAAATTTTGCTGTGCTTGTGGATTTTTTTTCCCTCTACAGGAGTTCTTTCAAAAGCACTGGGCAAAGTGATGGCAGATGCCATCCAGACCCACTGGCATGTCACAGGAACAGGGGTCAGAGGTCGGCAGAGGTATGTTAGGGTAATATTAGTGGGTACAAATCAAGCCTACAAGCTGGTAAACAAAGGAGAACGCCGTTAGTGGTGTTAAATGGAGAAAGACGTACACTCAAATGTGAAAACCTATGGAACGGGAAGGAATAGTGAGAGAAGATACGGGTAAGTGGGTTGTACTGGTTAACACAGAGAAGCTACAGGAGCTGGAGAAATAAAGGGTTAGTCAAGGAAACGGGACGGAAAAGGGCTTCCAGATTTCATCTCAGTGTTCCTTTATGAGGATTAAAAGGCCTCTGTGAGTCAAGCAATGTGAAACACTGCTTTGTAAAGTCAACTTGAATCTTGCTTGCATTATTAATGCACATTACAGCTTACGTTGGGATCAATGACACTGAACTTCTTCCATAAAAGAAAGAAATACCTCATCAAAATGTGCTGCAAGCATTTCTACGGTACTATCCCTTTTCTCCCTTTCCGTTTTGCTTTGTTCTCCGTAAAAACGGAGTGAAACTGAGAAGAGGGGGTTAGAGTTAGAGTCAGAGAAACAACGCAGACATAAAGCTATGGCAGGCTATATAGATCGTTTGCCTTGGTGGGGAAATGCCATCGACCTTTTTAAGAAATCTGATAACCATCTCTGAGAGAGGAAAGAGACAGAAGAAGAAAAAACACCAGGACAGTACGGCTCAGGCGCTTCGTGCTAGGACGTACTGTAGCGACCCGAGCAAACGACCACAAAAACGCTCTCCAATATCTTTTCATTAGACAGAAACCCAGCAAATATCTGTGGTCAGAGCCTGGCTCGGGCTCTGTATTCTCTAACATGGATCCAATTTCCCTTTGCCGCCCACAACTGAAAGAAACGAGAGCGTGACCCTATTTTCCGTAGAGTTCGGATTTCACCGTTCTTCCACGTTGCACGTTCTTACTGCCGTCTTTATATTGCACCAATTAATCCTAATATTATGTACATTTCAAATGCATAATTATCAACAAGTTAATCAAAGAGTTGGCAAAATGCGATCCGAAATTTGATCAAACGGAAATCTGTTGATAGAAGGGATGATTTTGAATTAAAGATGAGATGATTAGATGATTACCTGTGAGAGGCGACTGTTAATTACCCAGAAAGAAATCCCCCAATTAAATTTGCCCCAGAAAGGATTTCTCTAAGGTTGAGAAGTTAATTTATTAAATTGATTAGCAAAAGGAACCCGATACTGCCACATCCTGGCAATTTATGGCACACCAAGAGAAAAAAATACCAACTAACTATTATGGTAGGGCTGGGTAATATTTTGATGGTCTAAAATCAGTTTCTAAATTAAGCAACAGTTATTACTATGATGACAATAAGACATATTCTTTTGGCTATTAAGTTTTTAATTAGTTTAATTAAGATTGAATTTAAATTCCAATTCAATTCACTCATTTCCTGCAATGGTCTCAAAACTAGAATTCGATGATTTATCACATTAAAATGCTCATTTTGCTATTATTAAAACAAATAAAATGCATATTTATAGCTGAATTGTTACAAAGCATAAGCATTTCAATTCTTATATCAGCATGGCTTAAAATACATTAGATGTTTATTGTTTTACTTTTGAATTTACTTGACATATCATGGCTGTTTGGATACGATGATATGACATATAGTTAAAACCTATTGTGATTTTGTAAAAGTCATATAGCCCAGTCCTACCTCAGAAGTTGTTAGTGTGAAGAAAAAAATCATATTTTAGTGGAAACAAATAATTGTGATTAGCTCTTAATAGCAAATGCATTTAAAAAAAATAAATAAATCTATGAATTCATTCAAACTGCACACCACACACATGTAAAGAAAACCCAAACACGCTCTACATGTTATGCTGGGTTTGGGTTTTGCTCTCTAGTATGATTGGATGTTTTCTTGGCCCCACCCACCCACCATATCCCCATGGTGACGTAGAGGCTGATTCTCCACAAGGCAAACTCTGCTCACCCAGCCTGGGCTGCCAGGACTCACATCCAGCAACAGGACAACCGAGGCCTCCATTTCACTCCATATTCCCATTTAAAAAAAATTAAAAATGTGCACTGTGTCATATTTTTTTAAAGGAATGGTTAGTAATGCTCTCTCGGTTTAATTACTATAATTATCAAATGTTAGGTGATGCCACTAATTACAGTGGGCATTTTATGGTGGATTTGACGTCGGTTACTGATTACTCGTAACTGTAATTGAAAACCTAGCCGTGATTCATTTTTATTTGGGTTTTTCCACCAGACTATACCTTCTCAGCTTCGCCTTGTCTCAGGCCACCTAGCTGCAGAGTAAAAGAGAAACCATCAGCTTTATAAATCTCTCCGGCAAGTTTACACACAGACATCCCACCCACACTGGTAATTAAGAGTTCGTTGACCTGTAACGGCCTCAGTTCTCCTGACTGGATGAGCGCTGGTGACCTCTAACTGGGCGTGGCTTGTAGCTGTTTCGTACTTACCAGTATTTCACCCTGCAGTGACAAGGGGGGACGGGGTGGGGGTAAGTTTTGGGGAGAAGAAATGAGACAGAGACACGGAAACCAAGCAAAGCAAGAAAGGGAAGAAAGTGCAGGAGGATGGTTAAGAAAGACATGTTTTTCAAACGGAAAGGAAAAGGTTTGAAGGGGACAAGGGTGTGATGGAGTGAGTCAAAGAACAGAGAACAGTCACAGTGAGAGAAAAAAAAAAGTTGGAAGCAGACAGAGAGAGAGAGAGAGAGAGAGGGGGAGAGAGAGAGCAACAGAACAAAGTTACATGCAATTAGATTAACTGACAGTACCACAAATCAGAATTATCTACTAGGTTGTGTCATTGTCACGGCTGGATCCATGCACAATCTGAATTAAACTTCCAACAGAAAAAGGAAGTTGCATTAAATTAGGGCAAGACAGAAACAAACAAACAAAAAAAACAATGCATTGATTACTCATATGTCATGCGTCAGTGTTACTAGCAGCTAGTACCGCTGTGATGCTAGTGAAAGCAGAGTTTCTCAAAAGAGGGAGGAAATGAAAGGGAATGTCCCTGTCTAATAACGAAGTGTTTTTTCAAGTTGCTTATGTCATTTCCACTGAAACCTTCATACACGATAAACCTATAGCAGGCTCTTTTCTTTTTCTAACCGGGTTAGAAAAATACTCTTTAGTGGTAAGCAATATTCATTCAAATGCATCCAAATCAGGCGTGAAGTGACAGAACATAGAGCCGAGTTCGGTCATGATGTCAGTCAGTCATTTGTACAGCAGAACGAAAACATTGTTTTGATTGTTTAATTACTCAAATCTTTGATTACACTTACACTTTTATATATAGTTACAAAGACTAGTCTAGGCGGGGTTGCAAAGTACTTTTTGCGGTTGGTAAAGGTAAAAACTTATAAAGTTATATTGCTCATTCCGTTATATCACACCTGCTAAGGACACTGTGTAGTTGATAACATTTATAAGTGATAAGACACCTTGGGGAAACATACGGTTCAGTTTTTAACCACACTGTAGATTAAAAGGGGTGATGTGTACGGGGTCCCTCAGGGTTCAATATGAGGCCCTTTCGCGTTTCATTTGAATGGTGGAGGGTGTGAAGGTGTCGACTTGGATTGAAGAGCATGTGAAAGCAAAGAAAAGCGTACCTGGTTGGGAATAGCCCTCTTCTTGTTGACGATATTCCTTTGCTGGGCGCTACAGGTGGGGAAAACAGACAGAAACCACTGATCATGCACTGATTGCACACCGTTGTCTGTATTGTTAGAATAGCACAACGGTACAATGATGATTTGCGTTAACCTCCTTGGCACTCTGGGTGGGAGCGATCCTGCTCTAAGGCAGGAAGGAGGAATGGGGCAGGAGAAAAAACAGGAGTGGTCTGCATAATTTCTATCTAAGATGACTGGGTGATTAAGTGGGCGCTAGCGCACCTGTGGTTGCCGTACCCTGGCATGGTACCGTCATCCATCCGTCTGAAGTCAAGACTGAAAGTGACGGCATGAGAACCGTTAAAAGAAGTGCCCTGACAAACTCACGACATGCGCTTTGGGACACACGCAGGGCGAGCAGGGTCAGACAGGCTTGATGCTGTAGACAACCTTCGTCTCAACTCTCGAATGCTCGACAGCAACCAACTGAGCATGCATACATTTCACATGCAATAAGTCTTTTCTTTAGCTGTACGCTAGGTTTCTAAGAGACGACAGACATGCACTATTAATTGTAGTGCATTTAAGTTACGTCCGATGCATTAGCCATAACGCACAGGCATAGGGACCTAATCTGATCTTTTTAGTCCACTGCACTGACAGTAAACAGGAGACACAGTCCAAACGTGACTTCCAGAGACTAGGTTTAAAATATCTTGAAAGTACCTACAAAATATTGCAGTTGATGCCCCAAGATCATTACAGAGATGATAATATAGGATAGGGATGTCCGGAAAATTTTATTCCAAAGCGGGACGAGGGATTTTTATAGTTTCTGACAAAAATAAACCTCTTACGCTCACAATTTATTCACTAAAAATACAGCTAAAACTATAGTATCGTGAAATGTTATTACAACTTCATGTAGCCATTTTGGTTTCACTTCATTCTTTAACAAATTCTGTTGACTATGAGTAACTTTGCACCAACATATCTACTAACTCTAAGATTGGTAGGGTTAGAATAAATTGACATCTGCTTGCAAAGTTACTTATAGTCAGTAGAATGTCTTTTGGGAGACTATCACAGCAGATATTACTCAGACAGTCTATTAATAATTTAATGAGAGTTAGATGTAGGTGCAACGAATGCTCAAAAGGAACCATCAAAACAGTATTTTCTATTTTAATACATTTTAAAAATTCGTTCAAATTTTCGGCATCTTTACGCCGGTCTTCAGTGTCACATGATAATTGCTGATTTGCTGCTCAAGCATTTCTAGTATCAATATTATCAATGTTTTTGCTGCATGGGATTTTTTGTGGAAACCAAAAAAAACGTAATTCTTTGATTCATATTAATAAAAAAACATTATATGTATATATACACACACACACACACACACACACACACATATAATCATTGCTTTACATGTTGGCCACTCCCTTTCTTAATAAGTCAGAATAAACTGCACTGCAGAGCAGACCAAATACACAAGAAGCACTGCTAAAGTTAGGGGTCAAGCTTTGGATTGCATCCGCATTGAATGCTACACATACTTGGCAAATCCAATGAAGTCCTCATGGTTGGTGTTAATGTATGACAGCTCAACGTCAATCAGCAAAAGCACCTGGTAAAAAAATAAAAATAAAATAAAAAAAATAAAAAGTGCACATTAACTTTATAAAAAAAAAAAAAAAAAAAAAAAGCGGTTCTTCTCTTGCCAGTCTCGCACCTGGTCCTTGGTCTTGCCTTCCCTCTCTCTGACGTAAGTAGTGACAATCCTCTCAGTCTCTTCTCGCAGTCTGGGGTAAGAGCCTAGCTGTAAAGAAAAACAACAGAAAGATGCAGGCTACGGCATGTACGCACAACCACACACACACATACACACTCTGCGATGTGAAAGCGGTAGGAGCGAACCACGATCAGACCTTTTCGCAAAGGTCGATTTGAGGACTAGTTTTTGCCAAGCCACCATGCACAAGAGGAACTAATGCAAGAGAGAGAGAGAGCAGGCGTGCGCACACTCACACATATGCAGATTTGAACATCTCAGCAGGTTTTGCAGGTAAGCCAGCGTTCACTCCCAGCTAGGAATAGAATTAATGAACTCTGCAGTAAACCGAATTTAAGGGATGCTAGGGTTTGGGTATCAAAATACTACAGACGAATGACTTCTTCCACTAAAACACTGTACTGTTGAATCTATAGCACCAAAGGCAAAAGATGCTATGTTTAAGTATCTTTAAACTTTCCTTAATCAAACGTATTGCCCTTCAGTGGCTCACTTACTCGCTGAATCAGTCAAAGTAGTTCATAATTAACAACCGATTCAATGCAAACTTTTTTTTACTATCAAGTCTTTAATATCAACGCAATACCTAACAGTCGCATCTAACAATCTTTTCTGATAATGTAGTAATAGAAGAGACATAAGGGACAATAAATCAGTTTAGGCCTTTTCCAAACTAATATGTATTGGTTTTTGTGAAAACGCTTTCCAAGGTGAATACATTAAAAAATGCATTAGTAATAATAATGTTTTGTTGTTGTTGTTTTTTTTATAATAAACATTTGCACTTTTTTGAGATTATTTTCTCCCCATACTCTTCCAAAGCTGAGAGTGAAAGCGATGTAAGAAAGGAAAAAATGGGGAAGTTTTAAAAAGAGGGAGACATTTAAGAGAGAGAACAGAATCAAGTATCGAACTGCAGTACCACCTATGACCACAAGACGGCAGGTGACGGGTTCTTTGTTGCTATGACAACAGCAGCAGCCTTTTGTGTCTGGGGAAGGAGGCAAAGCGTCTGTTTCTGTATGCTTTTTTTTTTTACTTCTACGGTCAGTGGTTCAGGCTCGCTGACGGTCTACACAAGCAACAAAGAGTGAAAGGAGGTGATGGGCCACTGACAAACACTGGAACTGAGGCTCTAAAGCTGACTCAGATTGGAAACACCCAATTTTTTTCTAACAATCTGGATGGTTTTTATTGGATTCACATGATGGGATATGTAAACGTAAGACTCATTATGAAACAGAACTTCGGACGAGTCACATGGACACATTCCAGACACGCACTATGAGTGTGTGTGGCGGAGAGGGCGTGGCTGATTGATAAAGGTGGAAAGCTGGGTGGGCGGCAGCGCGTGGAAATGGAGCAATGGGGAGTTTTTTGGACTCCGCCTTTTTTCGAGCTGCTCCCGGTTACCTTGTTGGCACTTTTCCTGACGAGCGTGGTGAGTTCGGACACCACCAGGTCCACACATTTCAGGCTGGGCTCTTTCAGTTTGCGGATCTGTTTTTTCACTATAGTCTCAAAGGCCAGATCAGGGGTGAACAACCCCGTTCTGAGGGGTCAAGGTGATGCCAGTGGGCAGGGGAGAGAAGAAGTGTTGAGGTGTTAAAAAAAGGGCAGTAAAGAGAAAGAAGGGGAAGAATAAAAAGAGAGAGGACTTTTAGTTGATTATTCATTGCTTATCTATGAACAGATACAAACTAGGTCCAAAAGGGGGAGCCGTAGGTTTTCACATCCATCAATTGTTTTTGTGTTTTTTTGCACCACAATAAACAGACACAAGAAAAGCTGCAATATTTCCACACTAAAAATATTCACACCAAGTACACAGTATAAATATTTTTACATTAATTAAATATTAAAATAACTGACGTGTATTTTTGGAAGTACCGGAAATTAAATGGCAACAACATATATTTTTTTACATATTATAAAATACATCATTAATTAGTCACAATAAGATCTATAATATGTATTTTTATAATAGATAGGGTGAATTACTGCATCTTTTTTCAGCATCTGTCTGCCTTAAGTTAGCGACAAATATGCAGACATAAAAAATTTATCTAGTAACCAACCAGTCCAATATTTGAAAATGACTTTTATAAACTCTCCATAAGTTATTTTCATTAAACGTTTTAAGGAATGACTCTTGAATATTAAAGAGACCTTCAAACCAATCAGTTGTTCATTTCAATTGGTGAAAAAGACTCATAACGTACTGAAGTAATTATAAGATGACAAATACATGCGTAGTTAATTCTATTTAAAATAATCAAAACCAATACTTCTAAACACATTCAATAACAACAGCGACGTTCAACAAGGGAAACGAAGAAGAACAATGTAAATAAATCCTTTATTTAGAATCGTATATATTTCAACTATAATACGTTTTCGTTCAAATGCAAGTTAAGTATCAGAAAAAATATATATATTACATAGTTTTAAGTGTATTATTTAAAAAGTACTTTTTAATAAGTTTGCTACAGCCGTGTACTTTTTTATGATTGACAATGCAATCAATTAGTGTCTTAAAATAACTAAAAGAATGTGGCGGTGCTATTGCGAGTTCATATCCTAAATTGAGGACTTTTCCCGCCCCTTCATCTCTCTCCCGCTTCGCTTCCTGTCAGCTCTGATCCATCCTATTCTCAACTCAGGTGTGAACTGGCCTTACATTTCATTTTGACCCTTGGCTACAGAGGTGCTCAGGATGTTGCAGGACCCCTGGCTTGTCCCTTTTAGACCGCAGATGACCAGAGAGTGACATTCTCCGCTCATCTCCTTATCACAAGACCGTCACAACACCCCAACACACGACAGCAGAGCCAGCGCACACGGCAGCCGTGGGGGTCGAGGGGGTCACACCGCCACGCAAACACGCTTAACCTCCCGCTCTGTGCTTTCCACCGAAAGCCCCGTCTGTTTGTCTCAGGTGTAGTGTGACCCCCTCACAGGAAGCCCCCCCTGTGGCCAGGCTGGGGTACTGCAGTACCTTGTTGGTGCACTGCCTGAATGTGTTGATGAGCTCCTGAATAACCAGATCGATACATTTCAGACAGGGCTCTTTCAGCTTAATGATCTGCTTTTTCACGATGGCTTCAAACGCCAGATCTGGAGTGAACAGCCCAGTTCTGAGAACGCACAGGACAGACAGACAGCAGGACGTAAGAAGACAGAGACGAACAGTGAGGAGAAATAAAAACAACAAAGTGCCAAAAAGTAACTTAAAGACAGATATTTGTGACAATGACATTAAAATAGAAGTGAAACCGTGTGAAATTAGTATACTAGGAGGTGAAGTGGAGGGGGGGGGTAAGGTTTAGCTCACAAAGACAAAAACAAAAGGAGCTCTAAATAATAAACGGACAGATGAGCGTGGCTCGCTGTGGGGAAAAAGAATTCAATTAGACATTTCAGAGACAAGGTTTCTCAAAATCATTTTAGGCCATGCCCTCATGACACAGTTTTTACGGTCGCATACAAATATATTGACAAATCGCAGGCCTAGTGGTGCTTATTTTGGTTGTAGACACATAGTAATCATCTCAGTTGAGTCTGGGTCAAAACCAAGAGCAGAAGAGTGTTGAGTTGGGCATGACAGAATCCACATTTACATGGTCTCAATTTTGGTCTAAGATCACATCATTATATTTTTGGTCCTCAAGTCTGAATTCACGATCATATTTTCAAAGTCTTGGATCACATTTTTTGCTGATTCCAGGTCAAAAAGGCCTTTCCGCACCGGTTTAGTTCCAGAACTAAAAGTGCAGTACTAAAGTACTGGGAAGATTTTGCGCGAACTCTTTCTCGGTACCATTTGAAGGGTTGCATTCGCACCGACTCACTGTACTTACTTACTGTAGCAGTGAAGTAGAACCGGTCAACAGCGACGTTCAACAACGGAAACGAAGAAGAACAATGTAAACGAAGTCTTCAGGTAAATGGCGTTTATAAAAGAAATAAGTTGATATAATGTCTAGGCAGTGTATGTTTAATCATGTGCGTTTAGCCAATCAGCGTACACTTATGTCACCGATAGTTCCTGGTACTTTTTTAGACCCTACTCTGAAATAGGAATTAATTTAGTTTCTCCAAACAAAGTTCCTGGAACTAAAGTAGTTCCACAATTAGTCAGAGTACTACGAAATGCTTCCTGTGGTGCGAAAGGCCCTATACATCACATTTCCTCTAGTCCTCTAGTCTTAAGATAGTTGTTTTTTTTCCCATCTTGGGCTAAGTCCTCAAATCAGTTCTTTAAGACCATATTTTTATGCTTTTGGTCCTAGAGCCTGTTTACACCGGTCACTTCAAGTGTTTTGTCAAATCACTCAAACCACTTCAGGTGGTCATTCGGGACTTTGATTTTGAAATTAGCTGATGATGAATGAGTTCAAGAACATATTGCCACGGACTCTGGAGACTCTTGTCTTGTCAAGGTCTCTTTTTCAGCCCCAAACTTCACTAGAACTTGTTTTAAATGTTATTAGCGCAATCTTGTATTATGAGCATTAATGACATTATGGAAAACAATACTGTCTCAAAATATTTTTGAAATATGAGCACAAAAAAATTGGAGGAAAAAAGTGATTTTGCATGTATAAAATCTGCATTTTTGTTATATTATGTGCATATTTAGTCATACAGATATTACACAAAATAAAACAAAGTTTAGCGGCTCAGGATGTGGAGTGGTTCTTGATATTAAAACAAACAAAAAAAAAACTAAAATATATCCAATATATCCAAAATATATCTTCCAAAATGAGATATGTTTTTATTTTCCAGAATGTAAGTCTTACGCAAGTTTTTCTACCATCTGACCTATATTCCGTCAATGCTCGTACCGCCAAGCAAGCAAAACATGAATCTGAACGCGCGTCAAATGTGTGAAGTAGATGAGCTCAGGTTTATTTATAAAGCAAATTTCCTTATGCACCGGTAATTTCAGATTCACTTCAGATACATTTTTGTAGGCTTGTCTTTAATAGTAAATGTTGGTTATAATGAATGTCACTACAGGGTGGGCCATTTATATGGATACACTTTAATAAAATGGGAACGGTTGGTGAAGAATTAACTTCCTGTTTGTGGCACATTAGTATATGTGAGGGGGGAAACTTTTCAAGATGGGTGGTGACCACGGTGGCCATTTTATTGTGTATATTTTGGTGTTTCCATATAAATGGCCCACCCTGTATAATATATGACAGCTTTAACCCTTTTTTATACATTTAAAAATTAATTTTCAGGACTGTTCTGTTCTGAACAGTTAATTCTAAATTGATACTAAAATACATGTTTGTATTTAATTTTATATAGTTTTAATGTATTTTTATTTTATTTTACATGATTTCATGATTTATTTTTAAATCTCTATAACGCAATTTTGATCCAACACAACTTATTGTTAAGCATAGCTCATTACCTCGACCTTATTACGTCGTTATTTTTATAGCTAATAAAATAAGATGAGAAAAACTGTGAGCATTAAAGCGATTCTGATAGCTGTGTTGTGAAAGCATGGCCTTACTATAACACACGAGAGAGTGAGAGAGAAAGAAAGTGTGTGACTGGAGTGAAAGAGTGAGATATTAGTTCGTGAACAGAGGATATAAGTGCTGCGGTTTCGTGCCACCATATGGCCTGCAGGGTTGGCAAGCGCTAGCCCTTAACGGGACACCACTTGCCTGACACCATGGACGTTCTTAATAGCGTGACTGATCTCTCTTCGCAGCTCCTTCTCGTCAAACACAATCTGAAAGAGAAAGAGAAACCTCACTGCACCTGTCTGGCATATTCCGGGAATATTCCCCGGGAACGTGTTGGGACGCGTTATCTAAAGATCAGTAGCATTTCCAGACATCCAGACCAACTCAAAACGAAGCGTTCCGTTACCTTGACCAGCTCGAAGGGGAAGCGCTCATGGAAAATTCGGTTAATCCTAGCACCTCCGGACAGCTCGGCGGTGTCCACCTGGTCTCCGGAGCCCTCGATGCACTTCTCAAAGTCCACACCGAACTGCTGGACCATCCTGAAAGACGTACTCAAGAGTTAGAAACATCTGCCCTATCCCAGAAACTGCTTGAGTTAGAGATGCTAGTAGACACTCACTGCAGCAAGGCCTTGGTTTTTCGCGTAGGGTCATCCGGGCGGAAGTTCTTATATTCTTCCACTTCTTTTTCCAGAGAGAGAAGCTGAGACTGGAGTTTGCTGCGCAAGCCGGGTAGCGTGTCCCGGATGTGGTTGGTTAATTGCTAAAAACAAAAGAAGAGGAAGTGATATACAGAGAGACACATTTATGCAAATCTATATCCGTATTCTGTGTGCGAGTGATTTGGTCCTACCTGGTTGAGGGCCTTTTGCAGGTGTGGTGTTCCCATTCGTTCAGCCATGTGTCTATAACTGGGGTGGGACAGGAAGAACTTCCTTTCTGCTGCCAGTGCAGCACGAATGTCCTTCCTGCCGTCTATGTCTTTCTGACTTCGGTTCACTACGCCAATGAAACCTGGGACAGGGAAAGCGGCGATAAATGCTGGGCTGGATATCATAGAAATGTGAAACTTTGCAATATTGTTTATACTGTGAGTTAGATATGCACTGGTATCAGTGGATCTGAACGCTTCATGTTATTGACATGTGAGAGTAACAAAGAAACAGAAAGGAATGTAAATATACAGGACAGGACATGTCCAAAACAAGTCAGGACAAGAAGAAAGAACCGTTTAATACTATAGTCAACAAAAATATACGAGAAGCTTCTTCTCCACCTAGAGAAGAGTTCGTTGAATTTTAAGTACATAAGATGCACTGATGTTCAAAAGCTTGGTCAGTATATTTTTATTTGCTGTCATTGAAAGAAATGAATACTTTGGTTGAGCAAGGATGCATTACACTGATCAGAAGCGACAGACTTCTTTCTCAGATTCATCCCAAATGTTTTGAATAGAAGTGTAGAGCATGGTTACTGTGACATGAAATGCCCATAAATGATACTGCTGTAATGTGATAATGTGAAGTACAAACTGCCCACCTCTACGCAGTGGTAAGAGTTTATTTTCCAGGATATCCCGGGCGTCTGTACCCTCGTCCATTAGATCCAATTTAGTAATCACACCGATGGTACGCAGTCCTTTTGAAACAAACACACGAACAACATCATCAGGGTTTGTGTTCAATCCACCGGGCCAATGAATTACTTGTCATTAATTATGACTGGAGCAGAACTGAAAAATACCAATTCAAATGTGACCTCACTATAGTTTGGTATAGTTGATGTTTTCCAGGTTTTCCCAGACTATGTGAACTCTATACACATTTTTTTTGTGATTCTAACCCTCCCAGCAATCCTCACCTTGTGGGTCCACTTCCCTAGCCACCTTGAGAGCGTCTGAGTTGGCCAAGTCAGTGTTGGCGGGGGTGACGGCGAGGATCAGGCAGCTTTCCCTAGTGATGAACTGCATAATCATGTCTCGAATCTGGTGCTCGATGTCTACCGGCTGGTCGCCCACGGCAATCTTAGTCATTCCAGGCAAATCGATGAGAGTCAGATTCAATACTGTGGAACAGAGAAAGAGACGAGTGACATTTAACAACGGCTGCCGAGTGTGGATTGAGGAAAGGTCTGAGGGAGTCTTGTGCTGCATTACCGTGTGGGGAGTAAACCCTCAGGTTGATGGGAATAGGAGAGATGCCCTTATTGGACCCCGTAATCCTGTCCGTCTCTGCTTCAATTTCCTGCCGGACTTCATCAAAGTCCACAAACTTCCTCCCTTTGCAGTGCAAGAATTCTGCATATTCTACAAACAGAGCGATGGAGTGTGTGGTTCAGAGCGGTGACATTTCAGCATCACGGCAAAAAAAAAACATGAAAACCATACAGTAATATTAGCACCTAAACGATAAACCATGGGAGATAGCAGTACACTTTTTTAGTTGCCAAAACAACATTTTAGTTATATTTTAACTGAAATTCATAAAATATTATTGAAAAAAAAAAAAAAAAAATAGAATACAAAACACCACATTACCTATAGTTTAATTCAAGATATTAATTAAAAAATGTAAAATATAAAAATCAGTCAGACAAAAAAAAGAAAAAGAAAAAGAAAACCTGTTCTACATACATTTTAATACAAAGGTCCAAAAACTTAAACAAAACCTGAGGGCCGTGGGTCAAATGCAAATACAGTAAGTAACTACAATATAGTGTTGTCAAAAGACCCGGTACTTCGGGACCAAAATTAAAACACCACGGTACCAGTATTTTTTTTTTTAAGTACCGGTGGTACCGTGTACCCGGTCAACCCGGTTCTAGATGCGTACGCCCTCATGATTCCTCATGAATCTTGGAATCCAGTTTAAAAACGAAATATAGCCAACAGTTTTATATATGAACTAGTATCTGTAAATACTAAGTCGATCCAAATATGAATGCTGCATGTTCGGTGCGTCTCTGTGTTAACGAATGAATGGCGGTCGGCGCGTGGCGCTCGCTGTGATTTCAGCATCTGCCGTCTCAATGAGGACATAAATACATAAACAACATCTCCAGAACTGCTCTGAGAGTCACTTCACGTGCATTTTACCGTTTCACTTCAGCATATCACACTGAAATGTAAAGGTATTCACTGCAACCCATCAAAATAAAAGTTTGGTTTAGACATTGTGCCAGAAATATATTACTATTATTTAGAATAACGCATGTGATAGGCTACTACTGATGTTTAAATGTTGTGTTTATTTTAATGCTTTTGTGTTTTGGTTTGGTACTGAGAATTGTGAATTTTCACTGGTATATATTATATTAGGCTATATTATATTATATTATATAAAATATTATATTTAATACTATATTAAACGGCGATTTCTTTGACATTTTAATTTAATTTATTTACTTTATTTTTATACTTCATTTACTTTACTTTATTTACAACGTAAAAATAACAAAAAACAGAAATAAAGACATTATTAGTGAATTAGTCTCTGCGTTAACAGATCCAAACTTAAATTTCATTCTGGTGGTAATTCAAAATGTAACCGGCCTGGAATAAAAACTGCCTTTTCAATTTCTAAACGATGTGAATGATCCACAGATAATGTGCACACACAAGCAGACAACATCAGTTCAGCTTTGTTATGTTCAACTTAATGGTCAATTGCACTCATTTGGAAGATAATTTGTTCGGTAATGTCTTTCTGTCGGAATTAATTCTCCATCTGCACTTCCTTGTTCCCGCTATATTACAATGCCTCATGCTGAAAACAATATAAATGATAATTGCTTTAAAGTGGCTGAGAGATGAAAATGTTAAAAGGGGAATTTTCAGAGAGGAACTTTACACACGGAAACAGAATATGGTGACGTTTTTATAGCTGAAGTGTCATTTTTGTGCCACAGAATGACACTACTAAACAAAATTAAATAATCTAATAAAATAAAATAAAAAATACAATACCTACATTATGAAAAAACCCTCAATGTGTCATTTAACAATTTTTTTCACACCATATTTAAATGTCACACCCCTTTAGCTCCAGCATAAACACTATGGGCATACACATGAAAGTACGTCTGCAACCTTCTCAATACCTGAGGCTTTTGTTTAGTAGTTCTGTACTCATCAACGCACTTACCAGCTTTGTTGTTAACTAGCTGCAGAATGAGAGGCCTGCGGGTGACGATGCCGGAGCCTCTGGGAAGGAAATCCCTATAAAGAGAGAAAGAAAGAAAGAAAAAGTGAATACGGGTGGAGGGGAGACAAGCTCTCTTGAGTCGTTCATAGCAATCAAGCTCAATTTTCAGGGGTGACAAAACTGATCAAATTATTCATGAGTAAGGGGGCGAATGTTTAGGAGCAACTTCTTTGCATTCATATCAGAACACACACACAAACCAAGACGCTATCTGGCCCCTTGTAGCAATGAATATTAAAACATGGTGGGTATTTTGAAGGCCCGCGATTCCTAAGAGGCTGTGAAGGTTTTGCAAATGAATGGCCACTGCTGTATCTCCCAGACAAATCAAGGCGCATTTAATAACACTGTGGTGCATTATAAACACCCTCTGAGATCAAACTGTGAGCTGAGAGCAGGGCAATTTTAGCCCGTATGCTGCAATATATTCGCAGATCTAATAAGCAGCGCAGAGGACAGAAACGACACATTTCAGAAAAAAATGAGGCAGACTTTCAATCAGAAACGTTCCAAGTACGGGAAAACAGACACAAATACGGAGTCAAAACACTGTGAACACACAGCCTATATTAGTAACATTCTCGACTCCGGGACTCAAGGGGGCGATAGAGGTACTTTCAAATGTTTGTCATTTAATGAGCTAGCTATTATATAGTTCATTAAAGTGACCCAACAGAATTTCAGTGGATAAATAAAATAAAATAATACATACAAATAAATAAAATACGTACAAAATATTTGACGTCAGATGCCAGTGTCATACCATATATGGCAGTATGCACCTTTAAATGGGTTTATCTATGGCCGTTTAACAGTGCTGCCAGTCATACGATAATCGTATTTGTATGATAATTTTGACCCCTGTATGATGTACGATCCCTACTATGATACTTTGACATTTCCAATCTGGCAACACTTACAGAAGATGCTCAAATGTGCGTGCTCAGCTGCCACTGAAACCAAAATAAAAAGACACCAGTGGCGGCTACTGGTCTGTCAAATAGGGGAAGCTCATTTTTAAAAAATATTAAACTCTGTAAAAGTGCAACAAGG
>JAUMHR010000127.1:60994-75386 GCA_032361145.1 Enteromius fasciolatus | reverse complement strand
TGTGTTTTAAACAACTACATTCTAGCCTGAAATACTCTTAAAACTGCATTTCATGGCACAATAACAGCAAATGTGACTCGTCTATGTGTGGGAAACACTGCATACATTTTACCTTAGTGCTGTCAAACGATTAATCACATCACATAAAGGTTTTGTTTACATTTTATATATATATATATATATATATATATATATATATATATATATGTATATGTATAGTGTGTGCACTGTATTTATGATGTGAATATAAATACACACACATGCATGTATACATTTAAGAAAAATCTTATGTTTGATTATTTATTATATATTTTGCTTATGTCTATACATTATATTTATATGAATATATACATAGAGACCTTTGCTGTATATGTGTGTCTTTATATTAAATAATATATTATTATAATATTCTTTTTTATTATATTTCCTATAATAAGTTTCCTACTAGACTAAACTTTTTCGATGTGAACTGTGGTATACATGTATGTTTCAGTGTTACATGATGCACCTGACAAATGCACTGTAAGTTACTTCAAATACCATATTTTTTAATTTGATGTTAATATGACCAAAATACTAAAGCACTCTAGAGCACAATAAAGCAAGATAACAGAAACCTTTTCATCATTTATCCAGGTTACCATGACAGCCTGAGGGTAGCAGCTCCTTCTGTGTGTGTGTGTGTGTGTGTGTGTGTGTGTGTGTCTCAATGTCCTTCAAAGGGTGCTCTGTCCACTTAAATAGGACAAACTTCCTTTTCTTTCTCTCTCACTCTCTCTCTCTCTTTTTCCTTGAGGGGCAGCACTTTCACCCCATTAGTCATTCTAAAAAATGAGGATGTGAGATGTGTGAAAACTAGGCTAAAAAATCCGGACACATTAAAGTTTCTCCGTTACTCATATGTGCATCTATTTTCAGAAACAAAACTGCTGCACAGTGTGAAATGCTGCCCCCCAAAGGACTGCGTGTTTGTATTTATGTTGAGTCTCAGAGCTGTTTTTGCATACAGTATGTGTGCATGCTAGAGTAGACTGGAGTATTCCTCTCAACAATAGTGTCTGTCAAAATATGGACACACGGTGTAATGTAGCAGGGATTTTGATGAATGTTTAAGTACACCGAAGCAAGTAATTACAGCTGTTCCCCATCCCCCTCAGATTTAAACCGTGACACACACGTGTGCAGGATGCTGGAAATGTCCTTCAGTTGTTTGTCATGCTTTTCAGACAAACTGAAACCGATTCAGTGAGGGGCCATCGACCACAGTAAACCTATAAAGTGGGATGTAATGTCAAGCTAGAAATAGAGAATAATAGAGAAAAACAGTTCACTAGTACGTTATGGCATCATTGTGATAAAAACTGTATCTTTGGTTTAATCGAATTAATTATAAGATATGTAGATTAATTCAATGGATTAGCTGCATTTAATCACACATATCAATATTTACCATTAAATAATTAAAAAATGGCACATTATTCTGGCTAACAGAGCATGAAGGGACTTCGGCAACAGCTTTTACAGAGGTTTGGTGCTTTCCGATGAAAAAAAAAATACATTTCCCACTACCTGTGAGAAAATTCTGGGTCGCGTGGTACTTCAATTGCTGTCTAAATTGATAGATTGAGTTTAAAAGCATGACTAATTGTCTGCTTAACATAAAATACCTGTTTGTTTATATTAAAAAAAGACTTTCGAAATACATTCGAACGAGTATGTCAAATCTAGGGTTGTTATAGTTCAATTAAAGTCATAAAAACTTGGAAACACTTTATTTTAGGGTCTCTTAACTAGTTGCTTATCAGCATGCATATTACTAGAATATTAGACATTTATTAGTAGTAATTAAACACATATTAACTACTACTTTACTAACTATTAATAAGCAGAAAATTATGAATTTGTTGAGGGAAAAGTTTAAGTTAAAAGTGGATAAGTCTTTCCTATTTAAACTGTTACCAAAAACCTTGTTTCATCTAGTTCTCAGTAAAACATTTCTTCTTTTCAAGAGACTATGATTGAAATAAAAATGAGTAAAAACCTTACAGACAATTAACAAAAATCAATAAAAAGACAAAAACACACAACAAAATGATTAAACATTTAAATGGAAAATGCCAAAACGCTAAAATCAGTCATCAGATGTAAATATTTGCAACTCAAGCGTCATTTAGAAGTCGAATCCCATTTGAATCCTGCTTATGGTGTGTCCTCATTTAGACGTTAATTAGCTAAATAAATGTGCGCACCGTGATAGCGCTTGTACTTGGAGATGAGATAAGACATCAGATGCCTCTTGATCCTTTTGTTTGCTCGTGAACTCAAGGGTGTTGAAGAACGTTGATGGCTTTCTGCATGTAACAGACACACACACGTGCATTGCACATCTCGCTGCCCTCACCATCAACTTCGGTGCTATTTGCATCTCATTAATTATTCAGAAAAGCTTCATAAATATGCAAACTCAATTCTTTCTCTAACTCATTTGCTTTACGCCATCTGGCCATTAAGCAACTTCTAAACAGTTCATTTAGAGAGCCATCCACGCACACACAGGCAGACAGGTAGCTTCCTGCATCCAATTTACATACACAAACCACACAGACTTGCTGATCCAGCTGAAGAGACGACCACCAAGGTCAAGGTGCCTCTTCCTTTATTCCCATCAGCTCTCGTTCTCTCTATCCCTGTCTTATCTTGCCTCTTACTACGTATTGCACATATTTAAGGAGTGTTGATCGTTTAACACTACTATCATGTCTCTTTTTCTCAGGTTATGTTTGTAGTAGTGCGAGAGGTGTGGTAGTATGCTATTTCTGCAGTGTGCGGTGCATACTATCATGAAGTACCCGGATGACTATATGCACAGAATACTGAATGCAGTGCGCTTGACCAAACCATCAATTTCCGAATTAACCAGAAAATATGTTTCTTTACTGGGTCAGATTTTGAATCCACTACACTTCAGAGTATCCATTGACGAGTGAGTGACGTAATGCTAAATCTTTCCAAATCTGATCTGATTAAAACGACAAATTCAACAATATGTGGATGTAGGCCTGAGGACAGCTTAATATCAGCAAATATTAATGTAAACTAGTTCTTCAAACATACAACACAATGTAATGTGCTGTTTGACACATTTATGATATTGCATTTGTCAAATATAAAAAAAAATGTAGAGCGTTTACAGTGTATACTGAGCAGAAACATCCTCTCTCCACACACACCCATACTTTCTCATTACTATCCTAGCAATCATGATCTCTGATTGCATGCATGTCTGTTATTTATATAAACTTTCAAATATGTAAAATATACATCGTAAGACAAGGACAGATGAAAGCAGATTTGTAGTGTAATTCTAATCATGGATTTGAATAATGCATAGAAACATTGCACAATCAGGCATATTTAATAATGTATGTGTGTGAATATATATATATGTGATGGAGGAAAATTGGGAAAGCGTTTGTATGCATTATCCAACTGATTACACTTGATGACCTGACAACGTTTAAAGATCACCTCAAGCTGTGTACCTCAGCAAATGATCTTAAACAGTTGCTAGTATAATAGCACTGAGTTCTACTGTTTGGCTTGTGCGTTGTGAAAAGTTCCACTTATAAAATGACTAAAAGAAAAGCGATGTCATACATCCTCTACAAATCCTGGGGTTTGGGCACAGCATCTGACATGCCCTCTGTCTGTCTGAACACCTGTCCATTTACCAATTTCCCACACTCCCTCACTTAAATACACATTTTTTCTTGGCAGCACAGGTGAACCGCACACACACACACACACACCTGGTCTCCATCTGCTGTCTCTGCGCTGCGCTGCTCTTATTGGCAGGTACAGAACTGGGTAAAGGTCACTGGATGGTGCTCCTTAATTACATATCTCATTCCATTATGACCTAATTAAAAGCAGAAATCAGAAGTGTGTGTGAGAGAGGCGAAGAGTATATTCTTGTATATAACGCATTCTGAATGTGATGTTCCCAAAAGCATCAAGGTGCTATGCAATGCCATTTATAAGTCAACTCTAAGTCAACGTATTCATGAGCAGAATTTAGTAAATATGCAAATTTGACATTTTTTTTTTTAAATATATATTTATACAGTACATGTAACTTTTTTGTTTGTTTAAAAAACATTCGCTGGGTCTAGAATTGAAGAAAAAAGACAGAAAATGTAAATGTTGTAAAATAGCAAAACTTTTGAAGGTGACTTTAAAAGTTACCATGCATAAAGAACAAAACAAACACATCCATTTGTTTAATTTAATTTTTTTTTTTTTTTTTGTGCCGACAAGATTGTACTGCTGCTCGTTTTCATTCCAGCTGTTTCACTCTTCCTGATTTTACGACACCTCCTCTTAGACTACCATTATTCTCTCTCGCCATCTGTTATAGATCAAACCATTGGTTGCTTTAGACTATTTTGTTTTGTTGCTTTTATGTTTTTTTATGTCGAATTGTGTGTCCTTAAAGAAAACGATTTAAAAGGAGTGTAATGTCAGCAGCCACTGATAGCATGCTGGTTCAATAAAACGCAAAAATGGTAAATGAAAGACAAAAAAACAAAGTAAGCTGTGTCACACTGGGGAAACCGTTCGATCTGCTCAAACTGAGATGAGAAATTCTTGAATATTTTGCCAGTAGTAACAGCTCACTCCCACGGTTCCATCAAAGCAGTGCTTATCACGCTTTTTCACCGCAGGTACCTCAGACATGTATGTTTGTCTAGCGCTACTGACTGGTAAAGGGTCTTGTGCCTGCTGATGACTGCCAGGAGGTCAATAAACTTGATTTCAATGCTGTTAAGACTCCAAAATGTGGTCTATATAATGAAAATGCTAAAACCCTAGGCTAAATCTCAAATTATTTGAAGCAGCAATGCAAATTAATTATATTTTCTTGTTTTATGGTCAGTAGTGTTGTAATTTTAATTGTTTGATGACATAAATAATAAGATCCTCCACATGCCTTCACTATATTCTCTGTTCGCTGTGCTAGTAACACCATTTATTACTGAACTCAACCAATATAGGCTATTGGTGCTTTAAAAGATGCACAAAATAAAATATAAATAATAAATAAATAAATGACTCTTGTTAGTTAATTGCTTATTTTTTATTTTGCCATTTTTCCACTTTATTTCCCTGATGCTACCATTATTGTAACAGTGCAAAATGTAAATGATCTGTATGAATATTTCTGTGTAAGTGTTTTTGTTCTGCAATAAAAAAGTGCTGGTGTGATAGCAGCCTCAGGTGCTGAAGTACAATGAAAGGTAGAATTATAGGCCTATATATGCAGGGTTGGCAATGGCAATAACTAGTTTTGTGAGACAGTAGCTCAGCTTTTAAGTAGTATGTGTGACAAAATGCTAGTATAGCCGTATTTTTGTGATTCGGTTTGGTGATGCTAGTGGCACAGAAATGAACTTTTATTATTTTGTATGCCTGAACAACAAAATAATTATATGTATTTTACTCACTCACTATTTCATTGAACCTTTGAAAAGATTGCAGTCTGTGCACATCCTGCTCACAGACTGGCTGTGATGTAAAAAAAAAAAAAAAAGCAAAAAAAAAAAAGCGATGCATTTAAATCACAAAAACACATTTTATTTGGAAAGAGCAAGGATTTTTGTAAAATCACACACACAAACACTGCTACGTGACACAAGAAATACGGGCTGAAACCTTTCAATACACCTGAAGCTACACCATCATTATATGAAAAAATCTTCAATTCTTTTCTCTTGCTCTGTGTGTCTCTCTCTTTCCTTTTTGCCCATCTCTTTTTGAAATATTGCCCATCCCAGGAAAAAGAAGATCCACAACCCAAACCTGTAATGTGAGAGAAATTACTGTTTTTTTCCCCCTCTGTATCTCTTCCATTCTCTTGGCTCTATCCTCCTCCTTCTCTGCCTTTCTGAAAGAGGACACCTTGCAGGAATGAGGTTCATCATGAAGAGTTCTCTGTCTCTAGAGGATTCCCGCCCAGAGCGAGTGAGAGGAAAAAAAGAGTGTGCTTATACAGATAAAATTCAAATGCCTTGTATGATATAAAATATACATCTCACATGGCCATAATGCTTTGATTTAAGGTCAAATTCCATAGGATTATGTAAATATAGCACTAATGAGGCCTCAAGCATGAATTATCACGCTCACAGGAATTTCACGAGCACATATACATGCCGCGTAGGGTGTGAATCTGAGTGCTGGCGTAAACTGATTAATATTCTCTACTAAATTCAAATGTACAAGCGTGTGTTTATGTGAATGAGAGACAGCACAGAAAAATGTTACACTGCAAATCTGAATTTCAGGAAATGCTCGAGGCATATTTTAATACAAAATCAAGAACAATATATATATTCTGCATGATACGTATCTTATGAGTATATAAATATTTAATTTCAGGAAACGTCCGGGCATTTCAACACAAAATAAAGAGAAGAAAATATCATTAATAAATATATTATATAATAACTTACTGTAGATTTAAATTTATGTTATTTACTGGTTTGTTCAAAGTTGAATGAACATTAAACATTAACAAGTCTTTGTCTTTACAGAATAAAACTATAAAATAACAACCTACTGCAAAGCATTATGGGAACCAGAAACCTTCATCAACCTTTTTCTGTTTTTTTTCCTTCAGATTTTGGTTCCCAGAATGCTTTGCATGAGGCTATTATTTTAGTTTTATTCTGTAAAGATAAAGACTTGTTAATGTTTAATGTTCAAATAACTTTGAACACACTGTTGCCAGTAAATAACATAAATTTAAATCTACAGTAAGTTACTGGCGAACAGCTGCCAGTAATACTGTAATTTTTACACATTGTTTTTACACTATATATACAATAAGAGACCACTGCAATTTACTCCTAAAGCAGTATCTATTTGAGTATTCTTAGCTCTCTAAGCGTTTCATGCCAGTTTTTGTTAAATTTCTTCACAAACATACCTTATTCTCTTTACTGAGGTACTTATTTGGTGAGCACCTGAATCCAATCGTATTTGTGTTTTGTATTGGCGAGATGAACAGTTTTAAGAATAAAACCCAAAAGAAACCCAAAAGATTTTTCTGCAGTGGTCTCTTATATATATATATATTTATATTGGTGTGACCATATATATATATACATATATATATATACATATCAGTAGCAAAACAGTTTACACTTCCAAACATTAATTTTCCCATTAATTGTAATAATTCATTAAGATTTTTGTTTGCATAAGGAGTCTGATAATCATCCAGTCTGTCTGGAATGACATGAAGTAACAGAACAAACTGAGACAGACTCAATCCAGAAAAACTGTGGCAATGTCTCCAAGATGCTGGAAGAAACCTGCAAAGCTATAAGTTCACCGAGGGCAAAAGCTGCTTTAAACGCTAAAGGATGGTCACACCAAATGTTGATTGAGTTTACTTAATAAAAGTGAATTGATAAAGAAAACGTATTCAAATTTATTTTATTTACTTTAGGTTTCTTGAAGCATCTTAAGAATCTCAGTTAGTTCTGTTTCTTCATGTCATTCCAGACAGACTGGATGATGATGATATTAGATCTCTGTGGTAGCGTCAGACTCCTTGTGCAAACAGAAATCTCACTGGATTATTACAGTTAATGGCAAAATGAATTTTTGGAAATGTAAACTAATATTTCCTACTGACACACATCGGCAACAAACATATAGTATAAACAACGTGTGTGTGCGTGCATTTCTATATTCAAAACGATTTTTCCACCTACATTTCTATAAATAATTTTTTCTTGCATTACAGCATAATGGATATTTGGGTGTAAATATGCTTATTTATAGTGAAAAAAACAAGTCTAATTTTCTTATGCAACATTTTTTGTCTCTCTCTCTCACTCTCTCTCTTTTGACATACCGTGTCCATGTGTATGTAGTGTATCTAGCTTCACGGCACATCAATCACTCTAACACATACACAAACTTGAAGATGAAACAAAGGATTTTGAGCGTGTCAGTGAGAACCATACAAGAGAAGCGGATGAGAGAAAAGAGGATTATAGAAACAGAGAAAAGGCGAGGGGAGTGCGAGATCTCCCATTAAATAAAGGCTTTTGCGCTCTGGTTATCTCCAATGCTTTGATTGTTCTGGTTTAATGGCTAAAGACCACAGGATCAACACTTCATTTCAAACAGAATGAAATGTGCCTTGACATTATACTAAAAACAACTATTCGAATGGTTCACATTCATCAGATTTATGACCTTTTTATAGCTGTTCATGTGCACATATCCTAAAGATTCCAGTTGGGCTTGCATTTCAAGTGCAAGAGCTGTTAGAGCTCCTGTGAGCTTTCACTGGTCATAAGAGAAAAAGAAGAGTAGAAACAGAATAAGTAAGTGAGCTTGTAAGACAGATAGTGAGACAAAGACATTTTTTGCTTTGATCTGTCACATCTTAAGTATATATAACGGCTTCATAAGATTTTCTCTACAAATACAAAACATAAAATCACATCAAAATTCAAGATTTTGAATAGTGTATGCATTCTCAATCGATATCAGTATGTTTAAATAAAAGGTGTAGTAGTAAGTATCATGTATCATAGTCATACTGTACGTACCATATATGTTTAAAATTAATGATCGAAACATTGTATGCAAGTACAAAAACAAAAGCACAAATGTTTGGTCATTGCATAGATTTTTTTATTGGATTTCTAACTCTTTCTTACTTTTTTATCTTGTTTTCAGTTTTTTAATGTATTTTTTATTTGAAAAGGACCCTCTCCCCATGAAATGAGATCAAAGCATTTAAGACGCAATTATCTTCCTTAAGAATCAGATTAAGACACTGAGGGAAAAAAGTCATGGCCTCAAAGAAAATCTCTCTTCGTGATCACAAACTTCACTACTTCAAAGAGCTGTGGAGCGAGTGCCATTTACAGAGACTGGAGTCTGTGCATGTGTGGGTTAGCTTCATCTAACATTATGCATGGCTGAAGACATTTTCATCTATAAGCATAAAATGCTGCAAACCTAAGACTGGCTGAGGGTAGAATTTCTTAAAATTCTGTCAGGGCTGCAATGGAGAAAATTACTTGAACGAAAAATTTGAGCACAAACTCTGACTTTTTAAATCAAAGTGATCCTCCTTATCCCCTTGTTAGTGAGGATTTTGGAGTGAGCAGAGCACATGCGTGCCATTAGTCGTTTGGAATTAACAAGGTCTCAATTAACAAGTGGATAAGGAAGATCACTAACCCCTCATGAGAGAAGACATAATATTTGGAGTTTGCGGCATAGAATCTTTAAAATACAATACAAGAGTTTTACACACCTGTCTGTAATTGTCCTAAACATGATGCACCATAAAACGAAATGTGATTTACGTTTTAGTCAGGCAGCCTCTTGGCCAATTAAAATGCTCAAAGTTCAAAGACCTTCTACCAGTAGCCTGAAGCTCTGGCTATGTGAAACTAATTCATGATTGGCTGAATACTTTAAGCGTGTGACGGAAATGTTATACCTCTTACTGTTTTGTGATGCCATGTCCCGGTGCAATGATACAAAAACAATGAAAACCGAGACATTTGATGTATCCAGTGGGGAAATAATTACTGATTATAATGACTTATACTTTCTTTTTACGCGTTCAGTTGCGTTGTGCGTCGTAAACATTACCATTTGTGATCGAAGAAACGACAAACAACAAGCACTAATATACACAAAACTACTGTAGCGTTTGAATAGTCAGAAGCAAGTCCTGTAAATATAAAAACTTACAGGCTGTGAGTCAGAAGCGCCAGACTGTCCTTGCTAATATGGAATTGCCTCACTATACAAAAAAAAGCCAGCGTAGACAGAACCAGCACAGGCTAGATTCAAAATTCTTTATTTGTCACATGCATAGATATACAGGTACAACACGCAGTCAAATGTATCCTGAACAGGGATGGATTATGGGTTGTGTGGGCCCCTGGGCAAGGCCCACCCCCAAAAATTAAAATACATTGTTGATAAGTGTTGCAAATTGTTTTGGACCCCAAGGGCCCCTGGGCAGCGGCCCCGCTGGCCCGGTCGGTAATCCGTCCCTGATCCTGAACCGCTATTACTTAGTGCAAATAACAAGGCAAACAAAAGGAATAGTCTATAAATAAAGATAGAAACAACCAAAAATAGGACCAATTAAAAAAATATTTCTTAAAAAGTGCAAAATAGTACAATGTAAACAGAATAATAATAATAGTAATAATAAGAGTGTATATGCAGCCGGATAAAATGTTGTGCAAGTAATGCTTATAGTCCAGATTAAAGTGGTTAATTGGCTACTCTCCAGGTTCAGTAAATAGTCCTCCATAAAATGCACTGCACACACTCTAATATTTGGGTTGAATTGTTCTGGAACAGTGATGTAAGTACAATTTAACCACTGATTTCTAGTTGTGTCCTCTTTTAGAAGCTGAAGTAGTTTCACTTTCACAATGAAACTGTCTCCAGGACATGGCACGGGCAGCAACGCTCCAGCGAGAATAATTGCTCTGCCTTCTTTCTTTGCCTAAACATTTGGGCGGTGTTATGAAAAGAATCCTGACGTAGAGAAGTGGGGGCATGTTTAAACTAGCCATTTTAGGGTGTTGACCGGTCATAACTTTTATAAAAACTTTGGTTTTGAGACTTTAGTCTTTGCAATTTTAGGGATCTTATCTATGCACTAATAGCTTTAAAAAATAATCATAACTGTATCACATGACCCCTTTAAGAAACATCTAACAGCTGTTGGTTGATGGTTTTGATATAAGTTCATATGTATAGTAAAAGTCTGGTTAATATGATTCAAATGGTTGAAGTACACTTGTCTTTTCCTGTAAAATGTTTAATGTTTTTAATAAAGTAACTGTAAAAACCTTTATCCTATGTATAATAACATTACCTGTTAGAAAAAGAATACAATTGGCTTTTTGAGTATTTATCTCTCAGTGATATTGCTTTGTTGCATTATATGTTTTGCATTTGATGTAAGGAGTCAGAATTTTATCTTACTGTTTTGGCATAAAAATAACAAAAACTGCACTAAATTGCATTTTTTTGAGCATGAGAATAAAATTTATGTTTTTCCCCCTCTCAAGTGTGAGCTTCATATTTTCGTCATGCTATATGAGCCATAAAAGACTGATGTATCAAGTGATACAAAACATAAAGCACAAAAATTTGCACATGTTATTGTTTACAGGTTCAACAAACTCTCATCTTAAAATTGATTTTTTTTATTTATGTCAGGCTGTACAGGGATAAATTGGGATATACTGTATAAACTACTTTAACATCTAAATTTGAATGTATGACAGTGTTCCTGTCTTGTTCTGAGTGTGTGATGTTTTTGGCTTCCTGTATCTGCGTTTTTTTCTGGAAGGTTTTAGTAGTTTATTTGTTGAGAAGAGGCATATTCTGCACAGAAACAGTCAGATGTTTGCTTTACCTTGGAAGGAAGACAATAGATAGAAAGCAATAACATTAAATGTCAGAGAGACTGGCCAGTTTTTCAGATAATGCGGGTAAAGGAGAACCACCCTGACCAACATCCATGTACAACCACAAGGAGACTTTACTCTTGCATTAAGACATCATTTTCTATTACAGTGTTGAAGCCATCACACAAAAGAAACTGAAATAATGCACTCAAAATAAATCTGTCAAGCTGAAGGCGTGCATGTGCATGTGTCACGCACTAAAATGAATAAAACTATGTTTGGACACACATCCATCCAGTGTAGGGAATAAATGCAAACGCTGACAAAACGTTTTGACAGCCCAGGCCCTCATTAACATTCTCTCCAGTGGAAATATGTAAATCACATTTCATAAGGGGGAGGTATTCATAAAAACGCCCCGCAAGCAAAATATTGATGCACAACAGGATGCACACAAACAAACATGCACATACCTTTCACTCTTCTTTCTGTGCTTAACACTTGTGCTCACAGGTGTATGGATTCATTTAACTTTTTTTTATTATTATTTGGTCTGTTTCTTCAGTGCAATAAAACCCATTATGGTTATAAAGGAACAGTTCAGCTAAAAATGAATTTTTGCTGAACACTCACCCCCAGGCCATCCAAGATGTGGATGAGTTTTTCATCAGAACAGATTTGGTGAATTTTATCGTTACATCACTTGCTCACCAGTGGATCCTCTGCAGTGAATGGGTACCGTCAGAATGAGAGTCCAAACAACTGATAAAACCATCACAATAATCCACAAACAGATTAAGATGAGTTTTTAAGTTTAAACCATTGCTTCTGAATGGCTATAGTATATTATACTATTTTTTATATAATATAATATTTTAGCCAGACATTACCATATCAAATGTAAAAATCTTGTTTTTTTGTTTATTGTTTATGTTTTTTTTATTCCAAACAAGCAGTTTGTAGATTATTTACATGACTTGTGGATTATTGTGAATTTTATTTATTTATTTATTTTTTTTTTACTTTTAGGACTCATTCTGACGGCACCCATTCACTACAGAGGATCCATTGGAGTCAGTGATGTCATGCTACATTTCTTCAAACCTGGTGAAAATCATAATTCAGATTGCTTATGGTATAATGGCACACCGCTTCTCAACATGCAGCACAAAAGGCTAGGGGTATGTTTAAATAGTGTTCCAAGCACACCCTAATGTGCGTTCATTGCATGCCTGCACTGCAGCACTCATTCCCATTCTGAGCACATTAGGGCTACTGAACGCCAGTATTCAGTACCTATAGACAACACTAGATGACAGAGTGCAAATATAACCATGCCATTAAAAATTAAAAAAGTTTGGGCTTGCAGTGAGATTGCACCGTCTCTCCGCGAAGCAATGACTTTGAGGTTGTACAGTAAGACATCATTAGTATTGCACACATCCGTGTGCTTCTGTAATGGCCTGATGCTGCTGACACTATCTGCTTCGACTGCACAATCTGATTGGAGAATACCACCCACAATCTATACAGACCTCCACACCTATTGGCTGGTGGGAAATGTCAATTAAATCTAGCACACGGCTGTGCAATAAAAATGACTGAGTGAGTCATGCAATGTCAGATGATGGATCATCATCATTTGAAACATTTTCTTACTCTATAAACGGAATGAAGTCTTAAAGTAAGAGAGCTAGGCAACAGATGCAGCTACTCTGTTCCAGGCAGTAAAGTTGCAGAGATGTAGTCGTAACTTTTCTCTGTGACAATGCACTTTAAAGTGCTAACTTATTTCAGTACCTCTTCACAGTTTTACATCTCATTTGGAGGTAAATGCTTTAGTTGTAGTAGTAAATGGCTGGGTTAGGCTAGTGTTGTTATTGCTTAAGTTGGCATAAAATGGAATTTGCAATTGCCTATTCTTCTCGGTTGTGATGTACATCCAAGTGAAACGGCTTCCTGAATGGTTTTGATGTGAAGAATTGAGTGAATGGTTTGATCGTTTTCATTTGCTCTTTCTATGATCTCATACTAGAGACAGATTGTCCCACTCTCACAAAAATCAGGTGCATGGAAAAATCTCTTACAAAAGCATGTTTTTCAGGGAAACTTTATTATTAAAAAACCCTTTAGTGCATTAAAGCAAAACTGAAATGAAGTAAAATGCAAATATTGGATAAAAAACTTTAAAAAGGTAAAATAAAATAAAAAAAAGCTGCCTTAGTAAAATATGGTTTTAATTAATACACTGGTATTACTAAAACTAAACTAAAACCCCTAAAAAGAAATCTGAAAATTAAAACTAATAAAAAATAACAAAAGCTCATAAAATCACTAACACAAAGTGCATGTTTTGCAAATAATTCGGGAGGAGCGCTGGACGAATTAATCACGGCTGGCATCGCATTATCTAATCAAGCCCCTCGTTACACTTACCCAATCAAAACCTTCCTATTAATAACCCAGTTTCCCTTACTTCCGCATCTCATCTTTTGTGCATCCCTCCTCCACCCCTTCTCCACCCAGGCAGGCGGAGACCGAGCCGGACGCCGAACCCTTGCCCTCGCCAGGGTTCAAACCACTAGGGTTCGGAGTCTGCCGTTCTCACGCTATTTATTCTTTATGATTATGAGGAAGCGCAAACTCGTGAACTGAAACTAAAATGAAAACTGAAAATGAAGCAAGGTTCAATCAAAATAATTTAATAATATAATATAATAAGACACATAAAAGATAATAAAATAACACTGATTTTGTATGTGACACATGGCTCAATATGTTGTCCTTTCACCTCCATTGGTTCTTCTAAAATTTCTTAGGTAAATAAAGAAATTGGAAAAATTGTTGACATGTAGAGTGACAAAAGCTACAGTATAAAATGAATACATAGAATAGCTCGGATAATTTGGTTTTGG
>JAUMHR010000127.1:42051-60894 GCA_032361145.1 Enteromius fasciolatus | reverse complement strand
AAATTGTTGACATGTAGAGTGACAAAAGCTACAGTATAAAATGAATACATAGAATAGCTCGGATAATTTGGTTTTGGGAGACCATAATGAGAAATGTCTTGGTTCATATTAAAATCATCTTCTTTTGAATTGTGGACTTGGCAAACCTGAGGTGAGCTGAGACCTCTTCTGAAAATACTGGAGACACATGTGAGATTTCTCAGAAGAACAGTGGAAGATGTAACCAAGAGGCTCTCCGTTTAACCGTGTTCATGTCTAGAAGGAACAGTTGAGTCGCACTGAAAATATTTCAGTTGTGTTCAAACTAAATGGTAAAAAATAAATCTCTGCACAAATGAAAAAAATGTTGATGTTCATCCAAACACCATCACCAGCTTGCCCAGTGATTTTTAATAAGTTTTGTTTGAACAGTTTCGAACTTGGCATGCAGATATTGTAAAAACGCATTGTCCATTCCGCTCTCCCCGCGTTTCATGTTTTTTAAAAGCAAAAGTGCATTTAGTGTGAATGTTCCCAAAGTGAGTAAAAGATCTTTATGTATGTTCAGTATAGAAATCCTTTCTCTGTTAAACCTATGAAAAGCAGAATTTTTCTTCAAACAAGTTCACAGAACTTAAAAAACAGTGTCACTTCTGCTCACACATGGACATGCCAGCATATACAGTACACACACATACTAACGGGGAAAACCTAATCAGCACTCTCTCCCAGGGTTTTATCTCTTTCCTTTTCTTGCCCTATCCTTTCTTTCTCACCATCACAGACACACACACTCGCCCGAACCCTATAGCGCGCCATCTGAAGTTTTCAGATGCAGTTTGTTTCTATGGCAACAGGAGGCCTGTTTCCCTGCGGTTGACTACTTGAAGTTTTTCATGCCTTTAATTATGAATGGAGGGGTTTGATAATCAGAGACAGATACAGACAGATGCAGAATGAATGATTTAAATCTTGTATTCTTGGCTCTCCTATTTGGGAAACAACAGGAAGGGACAGCAATGGAAAGGCCTGACAATGTCAAAATTATTTTTTTGTGAGAATTATGTTCATTTGACACATTACATAACTCTCTAATAAAAAAAGCTACATTTTCTGCACCGGCTTGCCTAATTTGTTGGCTTTTCATATGCATCAGAATATATATATATACGCTGAACTTTAATTGTAATTATGTTTTAAAGTGTAGCCAAGCCGACTTTGTAGTTTCTTCGGTATATGCTGTACAATGAGAAAATGTGCTATTGTCTTTAAGGAGCTATTTCCGCCTGACCTGATCCTTAAATACGGCTTGTATTGTGTAAGGTTTAGCTGGTTAGCATGGCCTGGTTAGCCTCTGTAGATGCTGTAACTAGCCCAAAAAGCATCAACAATCTTACAGCTCAGGTGATTGGTTCTAATTGACAGTTTTCAAGATGATACGGGTATACCAAACAAAATCTGTTGAATTGGATGTTATCACATTTTTAGGTTCTTTTGGAGAAAATTCAGTGTTCTGTGCTGCTTTTGCTTCAATGTAATAGTGCTTGGCTTCACACAGCATTCTTTTTATATGATCTTTAAAAGAGAAATTATTGCTTTGAAGACGTTTATATTCTTTTACATCTTTTATTTAAATCCACTGAGTGTTTATGTACATCTGCAGCAGCAGAATTAGCCCTTTTATTTAGTTCTTAATTTCTATTTAGACCTTTAAGCAGCATAATCTCACTATTATGTTATTGTTCAAAAGCTTGAGGTTCTTTTTTTAAAGGAAAAAATACTATTAAATAAGCAAGGATGCTTGCTTAGCGAGATATTTCTATTTTTAAAAATGCTTCTTTTTATTCTTTAAAGAATACTGAAAACAGATGAGTCGTAGTTTCCACATAAATATTAGGCAGCACAACTGTTAGCATAAAATAATGATAATAATTGAGCAGGAAATTAGCATATTAGATTGATTTCTGAAGGATCAGGTGGCACTGAAAAATCAGCCTTGCCATTCAGTTATAGTAACATTTCACAATATTAATTTTTTAACAAATAAATCGATACATTTGTTTTAAAACAAAAGGTCTTAGAGAAGCCAACCCCGTGAGCGTACATATTTTATATGTCTATTGTTCCTGAGTGACAGTTAAAGAACAAGAGCTATGGAGCATGAGAGAAATATTATATTCGCAGTAATTATATTTGTTGAAATGCAGACACACAGATTCACACACACTCAAACACCTACTTAATACAATTGAGAAAGCAAACTGTGGCTATTGAAAGCAAATACTGTCAGTTACAGTAATGACCAGTTATACGGCTGTCAGAAAACATTAAAGCAAAGTCGATACAAAGCGCTAATGGTGTCTCTATTGTTATATGTAACTGAACCCTTCAGTAATGGTTTCATTATTGGTTTAACTGTGCAAACACGTATACAGTAATGCATCAAAACTTTGTGTCCTTGCCAATCCTTTTCTGAGTTTTCCCAGTTGCGTCTTTGAAAAGCAAACTCTCTTTCAGTCACGAACTCGCTCCCTTTCTCCGTGGCCACAGGGGAAATATCTGCCGCCACACAAAGCCTGCATTTATCTTAATTACATTTACCTGCTCTAACAGTCTAAGAGATGCTCGTGTTCACCCTGTCTGATGTTCTATATTTATCCTCAATCTGACTAACTTGCTATGAATGGTTTTTAAAAAGAATAGATACATATGTGGTCTAGTGACGGCTCCACGACACCTTAAGAAAGTGAGAGTGTTCATAAAGAAGCGTTTACTTCGAAGTGGAGAGAATAATGCAATACAGTGGGGAAAAAACATTATGGAGAATTTTTTTAAAAGTTAAAAACTTTCATTTTAAAGTTAAAGATTTAAAGAACTTCACTTTTAGCAGCATGGAAGTTTATATCCCCCACGGAATAAAGAAATAAAAGAGGTAGTTTTTATCTCAGAGTACAAAAATTGTGAAATTATTAGAAAAAGGATATACAGTAAATGTGCAAGTTATAATTACAGTATAAACTCACAATATGGATTTTTGTCTTGAAATTCTTAGTTTATATCATAATTTTGACTTCTCAGAATTGCTAAAAAAGATGAAAAGTTGAATTATACCTTCTTTATTTTTATTCAGGGCCAAAAAAAATGGTTGATGTAATAAAAAACAAAAAATCTGTTAAGATTTTGTTCTCTGATATTTTGTTAGGCTATATCAATATAAAACTTGCTGTATTAATACACTCTGGTCTTCTGGGGGCAGGCACCAGATGCAAATGCTTGCGTCGTGCAGTTTTCAAATAGTGCCACAAGCTGTCAGGACTGAGATCACAGCTTTGAGTGAACCATTGTTACACATTCATTCATTTAAACGGTTTTGTTCTCGGGCCACTCTGACGGTAATTTGGCCTTGTGTTTGTGACGATTATCATGACTGAAGAACTTTGACATGGACCTTCTGTTTATAGCAGACTGAAACAGGTCCTTTAGCAGCAGTTATTTGGAGTCATTCTTCTTTCTTCCAAACAGGATGTCCAGATGAAAAAGATGATGCAACCACAGCCAAACAAAGGCTTTGTACATACTTGTACAATTGCACAAGTGAAGCTCCTATGTACCAATTACATAAGACAAAATCGGCAAAAATGTTTCAGCAGATCAAATCATGCTAAAACAATTTTATAAAATTTGTTTATTTTTGTTTGAAGCAATACCGTTCTTAAGTTGATTGGTTCTTCTTGTTGAAGTTTCGTTCTTTCATTTTCCTCTGTAGCCTAATGGCAAATGTTTGTAATTCTTGCATGAAGCTTTTTGATCTACCTTTTTAAAATGTTACTAACCTTTGTAGCTCTTTCAAAGTGACTGTTGCAGTGTCTGTGGGGTTGAAATATTAAACACTTTACTGCCATATGCCTTCTTTGTATATAAAATCACTTTTGTAAATTTAATTTGATGCAGAATGTCTTGTATTTAATCAGGACATCATGAGCGGTTAGATTCAAACCAGACTTAGAAAAATCTTGTAGTTATTTGAGTTAATTGTAGCTGCCAAACGTAAGATAATTTTTCATTTCAGGTTCTGCTATGGGAAATGTTTTAAACAGCATCTTTTTTTAGCATTCAAGAAAGTTTATAAAAGTATTTGAAGCAATTTTAATTTAAGTTTGAGAACTTTTAATTCAGCGAAATTAGTTTTTTTATTAGACAGTGTCTAGTAATTGATATGAGAGTTTTAATGAAGAAACCTAATTATATTGAGTAAGTTTTACTTTACAGGTAATAATAAGTTTCGTAGAAGATTGCACAATCCGAACATGTTCTACTTAAAGCATTACATCACTTATTTTCCTATTGGTTATTAATATTCAGAAAGAGTCCTGCTGTCATTGCCCTGAATAAGACATCGGAGAGAAATGAGACTCGGGAGACTACGCTCTCTGAGCATGATGAGTCATTACCACACGTATTTTTTAATTAGCCAGTGCCGGAGGCTAAGGCACACCTCTCCGACCTCGTGCTGTGAAACATACAAAAAAAGAAAGAAAAAAGTAAATGAACGAGGTCACTGAAGGTTCATTTTCCTGGGGTAAATTAAATCATAAAAGTTATGCAGATTTTGATTAAGTTGTCAGCTACAGATCGCTGGAAGTCTTTGGTAAAGCTTTTGGTATAAGACATTTTACAAGGTCATCAAAGACTGATACAAATCAGACGACATGACGGTACTATTGACAAAAAAGTATCTGCATTTCGAGTACTTACAGCAAATGGCAACAGAAAATGTTAAACATATTGAAAATGCTATAGACACTGGTTTTCTGCATTTACATTTAGTCCTTTAACAGATGCTTTTATCCAAAGCGATTTACAAATGAAAACAACTGAAGCAATCAAAACAAAGAAACAATAAAACGTAAGTGCCGTGACGAGTCTAATTCAGTACACGTAGCAAGTTTTTATAAAATAATAAATAAAAAGAAAACAAGTATAGGCCTAAATATAGAAAAACAATAGAGGGCGCTAGTGTTCCAGCGCCATTATTTCAAAATTGATCAAATAAATTAAATTAATAACTAATAAATTCATCCAATTTCATAATTACAAATGATTTTGAGCATCTTTGATAGGATTGGAAAAAACACTGTTAAAAGTTTGTTAATTGTAAAAAATAAAAATAACGTTTTAATCAAAAGGCGAAAAATCTGAGATAATTTTTTTCATTATTATTTCAAACAACTAATAATCAGTTAGTATAGGCTTGGGATTGATCATATGCCTTCTCATGTAAGAAATACACAGAATGGTTGTATTTACCTATATTTTCAAAAAGCATCAAAAATGGATGCAAAACACGTTTTCAAGAAGACATTTTTAATTATTTCGCCTTTTCATCAACGTAGACTTCGCAAACAGCGCTCGTGAAAACAGCCTTGAAAAGAGCCTCCAGGCTCACAGATCTCTGCCTTGAGAATGAGAAAATGCTTCCTGAAAAGGTTCGGCGGCAGTAAACTTTCCTCCAATTAGAGTACAACGTTGATGCTGGTCTCCCATACATGCCAATGTGAAATTTGCTATTAGTCACAGTCCTAGTTTGTGTGCTTTCTGTGTGATATAATCTCAGCACTCACAGCCCCATCTTTACTCTATTAAATTGAAGTGTTCAAGGGAAACAAAACACTGATGGCAGAGCGCAACTGGAGGAAGTTTGCTGAGTGCTTCTGTCTTATCTGTGCTTAACAGGCCATGGTGTTAATGTGCGGGTCGTGGCAGATATTGCAACTTCCTGCTGATCTGTCTCCAGGTTTCATAATTTTCTTTTATAATGACTACAGCTAGATTGGTGGCAGGGACAGCTGGTCGGAGAACATCCCCGCCTGTGCCAAGAGCAACGCTGCAGACGTTTTTCTTTCTCAAAATTTCCTGTTTACCTCAGCAAACTTTCAATATGCCACCTGCTAATATTTGGCCATAACCTAAACCCTCATAAAGGACCTTTATCGAATACATTGTTAAACTTGCAGTACAACACGAGCGTGTAAGCTAACGAGCTATTTGACGTTAGAAAACTGCAGCTTTTCTTTCTCGAGTTAGAGGAGCTGTACTAAGTTAGAGAAGTCAAGGAAGATGGGCAGACTTGACTTCTCTTGAGACGTAAAGCATTCAGGTGTATCCAATTTTCCAAGCTGGTCCACACAGCTGGGTTGAAGGAAAGTTGTATCCTCCTCTTTTAATCTCTTTAAAGTTGCAGTAAGCTCTAACTTTACAACTTTTTTTTTTCTTTTTTTTATTCATTTAGATGCTGTTGTCCAGTTTGGTCCAATTAAGGCTATTTTTACATTTGCATTTACAATTAAGTGTTTTATTTCCTGGTCTTTGCCAGGGTGTTGCTATGCAATTACCAAAAGATTCAGAAGCCCATCCCATATTATTTACAATATTCTGGTTAAGTATTTTCCAAGATTTTCTTCAAAATCTTTTTTACTACCACACAATATGACATACAGTACTATTAATGTCTGTAGCATGACTGTGAGATGAGTTCTGCACAAAAATGTAAGCAATTGTATTTGAGTGCATTTATAGTTTATATAATATTATAAAAGAAGCAGCATTTTTTGTGGACTTTTAAGGTTAAAAAGATTATTTATTTCCACTCAAGGCATTCGTTTGGGTTGTACAGTGTCATATAGTTATAGACCTCAGTCAGGTTATAGATGCCATATTAAAATGCACACAGAGGAAAACAAGGCTGTTAGGGATAGACTTACAGTGTTTACACTGGAACAGATCCTAGATCAAGTCTTTTTACAGGTCGCCCCACTGACTTATACTGAGCTGTTTAAAAACACGTGTTACCAGAATTTTTATTTTTGGGTGAACTGTCCCTTTAATGACAATTGCCAGGACAAGTAGCTAAAATAAACAAGCCATTCTATTCTAGGCCTCAAACCCTGAGAAGCACAGCAATTGCAATTTCTAATCATGCGAGACTGAAAGACTAAAGTGGGCAGGCCATTGGCAACACTTTAAGTCTATAACAGTTTCTTTAATTAAATTCATGACAGAATTTCCGAAGGTTAAAAACAAGTGGAGCGGCAGCATTGTGGATGCGCTGGAGGGGATGTGTAGTAGATGCTGGTAGGCCGGGCGAGGAGGTTCTATGCCCTAGGTTATTAAAAACCCAAAGGCGAAGAATAGATCTCCACTAATGACAGGATTAAGAATAAGAGCCATTCATCTTACGCAGATTTGCCCCGCTGCATTTCTGCACTCTGCGCTAACTGCACTAGCTTTAATTGGCCAAGACTGGAGCCGAAAGATCCTCAATTAGACACTCAGTGGCTGATCTCCTGGGTTAGAAAAAAACAGGCGCGCGGAAGTAAGAACAAAGAGAGAAAATGGGCAAAGGAACCTGAAAGCCCCGGCCTTGACACGTACACACACTTTCATCATTAAAGGAGAACTCAGAAAAAAAGGGTCTTCTTGACATCGGAGCTGAGCGCATGTGAATTCCCACCAACTTCTGCAAAACCTCGGGGGTCCGACTGACAGGTTTGTATGATTAATGGACGACTTTCTGACTTTGAAAAGACCCTCACGGAGAGAGGTAGAGACACATTATTGTTAGCGTGTGGATTAGGACCTCAAGGTGAAGGAAGAGAATGGACTGCATCCAATAGCGTGACAACCTTAATGAGATCATACTTCATCATTGACTTCACAGCTGACACGAACCACATGGTCCTGGTAGCATACATCAATGGCTCATATTCCTGCAGAGTGCTCTTTATCCAACATTACAAGACCATGGAGAGAACGGAGTGGGATAAGATGACTCAGAATGTATGCTGTGACATTTCAAAACTAGCCCGTTTGACCCAGGAGATCAAGGTTTGTCTGATGAGCTTAGGCAGGTAGCCCCTGCTGGTAGACACTGTTACTACATCATTCAACAGTAAAACTCAACAGAATAGCTGGTTTTGGAAAGCACTCACAATATTTATTTATTTAAAAAACTCTTGACAACACAACATGTATGCTTTTCATGTCTGTCTTGAGATTTAATGGAAACTGCAACTGTTATGTTTGCTACTGGGAAATATTTTGGCGAAATATTTGCAATGATTGTTGTTGCAGAAACATACAATTGATTGAGTAACTAAAACTGTTTCAGAACATCTTTATGTTCCACAGAAGAACGTCAAACACATTTGGAACATTGGAAAAGCATGAGGGAGAGTAAATGTTTGATGGCAATAAATTTAACCATTAACCTATAATAAATAATTCAGTAAACATGTGTACTTAATTTTTATTATAGGTCTACATTATTGGTGCTGTTCATTAATGTACATTATTATTTTTTCAACCTAGGCTTATTGGAAAAAAAATGTACCTATACATACATTATACACCACAGTTTATACAGAAAAAAATAATTTAATTGCAGGCTGAACATGCTTACTTTTTCCACACAGAAAGTATCACGAAACATGCAAGAAGCAACGTAAGGGAATTCTCTACAGGAAAGTTTTTCTAACGAGCGTAGATAGTTCTTTTTAGTTACGGCTTTTACATTAAACATTTAAAGCCCATTGGAAAGACGTGTCTCTACACCTACAGTACATTTCTGCGAAACTGAAAAAGTGTACCTATACATAGGAATCGCTGCAGTTTCCAGTTAAAATCAACACTAGAGGCATTCCTTTTCACACAAAAGTAGAATTTACAGGATTACATTTTTGATTAATAAAGGCTAATTTTCGCACAGTTACTTGCAGAATGTTAGTTATGACTTCAAAACAATTTTAGCATCCTGCAAGATTTAAAAGCTGCTACTTTTGAATGTTGTCATCACATATAAAGCTTAATAAGTTTTCTAATTCAGTAGGGTTGCTCGGTAGCTCACGTTTTTATATTACTATTACATTTGTTAACACTATGGTAGGTTTGGGTTTGGGTTTGGTGCAGGGGATATTTTCAACATCTTAGAGCATTAATCTTTAGTTGACACTTACTGGATATTTGAATTCTGAACATAATATTAATAATTAATAATAATTCTTATTATGTACAATTTTCATGCTCCTGAATCTTACCAAAGCCATTATGTTAAATTATACAACATTTCTTTGACAAGCAGAGTCATGTCTCTGTTAAATTATAACACAGATTCTTTTTAACTTACAGCCAATTTGCATGCATAAAAATGTCTAAAATATTCATAACTATGTAAGTAGGTCAAAAGGTGGACACAGTATTAATCGCCTACCCCAAGCTTGCATCCTCTGGCTGTGCATGTGTGGCGTAAGTGAGGTAGACTTCTGTTCTGTGTTGATTTGTTGCGCTTTAATCCAAGGAAATGTCAGGAGATATTGACCCAATACGTAGTGAGACATAAGAGGTCACAATGCCACGGCTGTACAATGAATAGACCACAGCTGTTGGTATCCTTGCAGTGTAATAGGCCAGGTCAATGCCCAGTTGCCAGGAGATTGACGAGAGGAGTTTGATTTCTGTTATCAGTATGTATGATAAGTGAGGGCCACGTTGACGCTGAGCAATAACTCCTTGATTACATAGCACGTCTGTCATCACAATCTGAAAGTGACTCTAACAAGCTCAGCAGTGAGCTGGGGAATACACTCTTTTATGAGCTCGGAGCCTAGCAAAGACACAAGGTGCCGTTTGATGCGTGGAGCCGGTAATGAGCACGCGTCCAGTGTCACACACCACCACGTCCATCAAAGTCAAGGCAACCATGGCAACGCTACATCTCCGATTGCATGCCGCCTTGCCTTTTTCAGACGCTCTAATCACATTAAGAGAGGATGGGAGTTTAATCATGCTGCAGGTGGCACTGTTGAGACTGAATATCTGTAATAGCAGATGATATAATACTTCACGGCACACCACCTGACGTGTCTTTACAAGGTGTGATGCAACAAGTTTTCAATGACAGGCAATTTTTCTGTCTACGCTGAATGCAAAAATGCTGCAAAAAAAGTGATGTGAGACGGTCTCAGATAGTCAAAATATATTTGATGTTCCATGCACAGTTTCACTATAATGGTGCTTAATTGGCATATTGGTATGTGAAGAACCATAAACATTCATGGATTATTACCCATGCACATAGTGAAAAAAGGTTCTTCTTTAAAAGACTTTCATACAAAGAAAAAATGGTTTAAAAGCTTCTTTGAGGAACCCAAAATGGTTCTTATGTGGCATCTGCCACAACAACTTTTTAAAACTTTTTTGTTTTAAGTTGATAAGCAGGATTTTGGACGAGATTTCCATGCACTGCTGCAAAATTTTCTCCAGATGATTTTTTAAAAGGCACTGAAAAGGAAAATTCTGCCATTATTTACTCGAATTGAAAATCGAATTAAATTTACTGACATCCAGCCTTGAATATAAATATTATTTTGTCTTCCAGAAGAAGGAAATGCATTTTAATTGGCATGGTTGTAAATAATAAGTGGTTTGGGTGATCTATCATGATTTACTGTCATTCCAAACCTGTATGAATTTCTTTCATCTGTAGAATGCTAAAGAAGATATTTTGAAGAATGTTGGTAACTAAACAGTTTTGGTGCCCCCTGACTTCTATGGATTCATTGGAAGTCAATAGAAACCCAAACAAAAATACCTTATTTTCAGCAAAAGAAAGAAATGCTTTCTGGTTTTGAATGGCATAACTGTGAGTAAATGATGACCAAATTGTTGTTTTTGAGTGAACTATTGCTTTAAAACAAATTGTGTTATTTTCACCCAGCCGAAATAGATGTCTGCTTTGGACTACAATGGCCAACTTGCCTGCAAACACACCTAGTCATCATTATGCTGCAAGTTCAAACTGTCTGGGAGCTAATCTGGCTAAGCCTTCCATTTTGCTGTTCTTCTGACCATCAAAGAGAATTTGTATTGTCAGACACTCAGGCTACTAGTTTAAGCCCTTCTCCCAAAAATCATCTCTCATGAATGCAAGTAGGGCAGCCTTCTGAATCTGATGAGAATGAGCAAGAAATGTGCTACAAAGTGCATGAGGGAGAGAGAGTCTTTGCTTAGAGACAGAAACTTTGATCTCTCTGAGGTTCCCACATTTATGCATTACATCTGTGCATTCCATTCCATTTCATCTATTATATTGATTCATTAAAATTCATATCGTATTGAATGGATTTGGATACTAAATAAAGCTTCTGGACAAATTATAAAAGTGAACAAATTACCAAAATGAATAAAGGCTATCATAGCAACCATGATATATGCACATTGATTTGTACAGTAGTTCAGATGTATGTCACAAAATTCTAGACTTTTCTGCACAGACAACAATATTTTTAAAATGAAATGAAATCTGAGGAAGATGCAAGTAGCTTCAGTTGTTAATTCATCTATGCCTAACAAACACGTATGTCTCACTAAAACATATCGATAGCTCTAGAGTTGCTTTAAATTAGACTGAAAATGATTCAGTTGTTCAACCTCCAATGACTCCATTGAAAAATGAATAACAAAACAGAGTGCCTTTGCAAGGTCTCGGTTCAATTTTTTACATTCACACCCAAACGACTTAGATTCCATGGCAGTGGCAGTTTTCAGATCGTGATCACTTACCTTCATTTAAAAACACTCCAGGTCAGCCATAAAATAATATCATGAAGTGCTTTTTCAAACCGTGATACCATTACAAGTTTTGAGTCAGTCGCATTCGGTAAAGCAGGAAGCAGACTTGATACAACCAAAAGCAACACTGAGCTCTGTCCAGCGTTCTGAAAAGCTATTGATTCAGCCCTTTGGAATGGCTTGTTCCATTGCCGTTCTCATAAGAACGTTCACAGCGTTCAGTCTGAGCTATTATTAACTGTCTTGATTTGTGCAGTATGCTGCGAATTACTGCAGTTTTGGGGGCTACAGATGAATTATTTTCAAGAATTTTTTAATGCACGTGCTTCAGTGTTTCAATGCGCCTTAATATAGACGTAGCCTCCAAAACTATTTTCACGTTTCTGTTTTAACATACTGTACGTGTGATGTGCTAATCTTGAGGTGAAGTGATAATTATAGTTCGCTAATGTACAACCTGCAGTCAAACAACAAAACGTTTTCAAAGGCACGTTCTCTGGCGTTTCGTTGCTATGGTTATTGCCTCAGGCGAACGCAATTCGCAAATGTCTATTTTTTGAGCAGGTGAAACTGCGACAGTCTGAAAAGTTTGAGAACGTTAATAAACTGCCTAATGTGATGCATCCAGTTAACCCAGTTGAACGTGCTCTGCAAGACCTCTCTCAACTATTAGTTTAGAACCCCTAACCCTTAATTCGCAACCTGGCTTGGATACATGCGTCAGGAAAACATCTTTGGCCGTTACGTCGCGTCTCATTGCCTTGCGCCACAAGCGTTGCGTCTTAAGAGGCTGTTGTTGTCAAGTTGAAAAAAAAAACTGTTCAACTTCAAAACACCTGCGATCCGTTCCATTGCGTTGCACTCCGTCTTGGCGTTTTTATAGGCTACGTAGGAACGCGTCCAACGGCCCCTTTTACTTTTTGCATTCCCATCGTTTCCGTCTGTGTCCTACATTTGTCGCTTGCTTAAAATCTCATTCGTATCGCATGAGACAGCGCTGTATCGATAGGCTCAGTGGTCTGGTCTCACTTGGATCGGAAGCAGTCGCAAAGGAGTAGCCCAACTCTGAATACTAATTTCCTCATGCCCTTCGGTATAAGACGGCCTTGGTCCAGGTAGAGAGGCGAAATGTTTCCCACAGAACAGAGAAGCACAGACCCTCGCGAGCTACCTATGACCGGTGCGCCGAGTGCAATGAAGCAGATGTGTAATCGATGAGTGGATATCGATATGAAAGACCATTGCGCTATTGACACATAGAGTTGACTACAGACTAGAGAGAATGTTCGTCGCCTCGTATTTAATGCAACTTGAAGCCTTACCTTTTTGAGATGACAAGCCTCCTGTCAAGGTGTTGTGATGAGAGAGTGTTGGTCTGTAGATCTCATTTACTTCAGAACTGCAAAATCCAGCACTGCGGACGCATCAAGCAGCAAATGCCCGCTGCTGGAACAAGCCACTGCGGCAGCTACAAATCTCCTGGTCCGGAGGAGCACGCGGTGATTAATTCGAGTCTAAAGCGTGATGGAGAGAATGTATTTTTTCCACCTTCGTCCCGTGTTTATCCCGCTCTGAGCCAGAGTGCCTGTACTTCTCACCACCAAGCGGTGGACTGAGCAGCAACCAGTCAGACGCTGTCAGACACACACGTTCATACAGAGAGTTGTGTGTGTGGCGAGGTCGGGGTGATTGACAGGTTGTTATTATTTCCCACTGTGGGGTGAATTAGATTGTTTTGGAATTATTTGGGGGTTTTCAGATTACAAATGGTTAACCCAAATCCTTTTTTATATTGCTCAGTGATTACACTGCTCATACTTTATGTTGCGAAATAAGATGGGGTTTCTGGAGGATCGAGACTCTGACAAATTGTTGGGCATCTTACAACGTAGGTACATTAATTCAATTCGGCACACATTATATTTCCTTATATTATTATGCTACCCCATCTCATGAAGGTGCGTATAAATACGTTGAATAAAACGGGTAGGATTAGGTTTTTGGGGTTGATGCGTATCATATGCACGCGAAAACTGCGTATCTTATGCACGACAATAAATTTTGTATCATATGCACGCGAAAACTGCGTATTATATATGCATGCCAAAGACGTCAATGTCATTTATACGTCAAAATAATTTTTTCGGCATAATATTTATACGCATTTTCACGAGACTGGATATGGGCAAGATTAATCACATCCAAAACGTTTTTGTTTATGTGTGTGATTTGTATTATATTGTTTATATTTATAAAGTATTGCCACATGGTATATATTTTGAAAATATGTATGTATTTACATGTATAAATCTATATTCGTATAATTTATATTATATATAAATACATTAAATATATAAAATTTTTTCTTAAATATATACATGCATGTTTATATAAATATATATACCTGTGTGTACTGTATATGCATAATAATAAATATATACAGTACAGTACACACATTATATACAGAAAGACTTTTATTTTGGATGCGATTAATCGTTTCCCAACACTAATATAATGACTAATATCATTTGTTTGTTTTCAAAAATCTAAAAATGCACAAAGTTTCCTGTAATTGCTAGGGTTTCCCTGTGATTATCAATCAAAAAATGTCTAAATCGAATTCCCAATATAAAAAAGTGTTCTCTCAACCTTTTAGTTGATGACTTTTACTGTCTCTGTCGGATGCTAAAACAGTTTCTGCTACTGTAAAAAAGTTACATTAAAATTAAAATTAAATTAGAATAGTTTACATAGTATTGTTTTGTTTATCTTTTACAAAACAACTCACCAGAACATCATAGAGTCACATTGTTTCTCACTACATTGACAGCAATTCAGGGTCAGCCCACCCCCTTCGAAAATTACGCAGGAAATACTTCTTAACTCAAGTTGCTTTTACTCAGGGTTAAAAAACCCAAGTAAACCTAGAATTATGCACAGCATGAAAAGCCCTAGAGATTCAGAGAAAAAGGTACAAAAGTTGTCACTAAAGTAGTATCTTTTAAAATGTACCATATATAGCTTAAGGTAGCCTAGTAAAATGCACTCTTTAGGTTTAAATAACACCTTTTGTACCATTTTTTTCTCAGAGTATGGAGTTTTTGATAGTGACATTTACATCTCTTAACTGTAAATGATGAGTTGTGCCCTCTGCAACACCCTCTTCAGCTGACCAACACTCTCTTTAACACCTCAGAAGAAACAGCGATAGTTCATCTGGTGTTGCAGTTCATGGAGGTTTAGAGCATCAATGTGAACTTCATTTTAAGAAATGCAATTTCTTGCTGCATTAGTATCGACACTACAGCACTTCAACTCAAGCCAAGGCTCATCATTTTTTTAACAAACCAATAAAAGTTGGTAAGAGTTTTACAGAGCCTTTCCATTGTAGCCTAATCTAAAAAAAAATTTAACTCTATTTTTATATACCTTTTTGTCCCCAAGGGCTTTAGTTTTCACATTTATTTGCGATTGTAGATCAAATTCAGAGCAGACAGCAACCAGACCTCACTATCAAATAATTACTTTGAAAGGTCATAAAGGGTGAGAGGAGTTTCAAATGTGACTGTTGGCTGTAGGAGAATTTCCTGAAATGTGTGTGTTTGGCTCGTGTTCAAACATCTTTTAAATTATAGACTTAAACTCACAATTGCTTACCTATTTTTAAACGAACACGTTCATACATCAAAATGAGTGATGACTCCCACTTGGAACTCTTTCAGTCAGCAACACAAAGTCCTTAAAATGTGTTCAGTTCAAAGCGGCGAAGCTGATAGTTTATCAATTCGAGTCATAAATGTCTGCTTCTGAAAAACAACTGGAGAAATTTAGATCCCCGGAGCAGCCGTGTGCATGTTTCTCAATTCCCTCACCCAAGCACGCAGTCCAATCACATGAGGTGATGTTCACGGTGAGCCAAAAATATCAGTGCATTTCCCAGTACAACCTCCTCTACAGGAAAACAATAGGCATGTTCAAGATCCCTGGGACTTTTACAACGTGTTTCTCTCTGCTGACTCGCTCCAGAAGAGACGGACTGTCATCAGAGTAACACACAGATATTTTGGTCTAGACTCTTTCTTTAAATATACCAAAGTACCAAACCAAAAGCTCATTAAAATAAGTCAAAAACCAGTCAGTGAGATGTATTTTTAAAAAAATGATCAAGTTGGGCATTTGCAAAAGGTTACAAAAGAGTGTTTTTGAGTTGATGCCATTTATGAAAAATTTAGGGAACAGTTCTTAAAAGAGCTTTTTTAATCAGTGTGAACCTAATGAAACCTTTTTTCCACAATAAAGAAGTTTTGTGCAATGGAAATTTCTATGGGTGAATAAGAGTGATTTTGCTTTGTTTGCTTTGAATGAAAAATGATTTAAAATCATACCCAATTACGGTAAGGAAAAAATATATAAACAGCAGGGCTATTAAAATGTAGTTACCTAAATTTTATAGTAAACAACCATTATTTTTCTTCATAAACACTTTAATGGTCTTAACAACCCTTTTTTCACTATAAAGTAGCTTTATGCAAAGGGAGATTCTATGGATGTTAAAGGCTCTGTATAAAAAGGTTTTATTGTTTTTAGTGAGTTACCATGTGGTTGTTTTGGTATTCAGAGTGGTTGCCAAAAAACTCCACTTTCCAAATCTCTACAATATTTTCATCCCTAGATGTGGCATGTGTTTCTCCTATAATATAATTCTATTGAATTTTTTTTAAGAAAAATGAATTCCTGTATCAAAACATCTTGTTTTATGTTCTGCAGAAGAAATCAGTTTTTTACAGTGTTTATATATATGCATAATAATGGAAATAAATAATAAATAGAAAATATAAACAAAAATATATAATAACAATAATAATAATACATGTAAAACATGAATAGAAACTATAATAGTATAATAACAATACTGGGACACAGGTGTGGAACAACTAAATGATGACAAAAATGGGGTGAACTATTCATTTAGGGGTTTGTTCAAATCCCCAGGCACAAATACCGTATGAGTCACAATGATCTAACTTTAAGTAATCAATCACCTTCAAACGCATTTTTAAAATCGCTGTCACAGGTATAATAAGCTGCTCGTCTTCGGGCCGGTCACCTGCACCAACGGATGTCATCTGATGCAGCCAAGCATAAAACCTTCTACCGAGGACGACCGCTGAAAATGCTAAACAGCATCACTCAGTGGGCAGAAGCCCAGTATGGCGCCAGCTTCGGTCTCAGAGGGAGCTGTGATTATTTTATACGGCTACACAGACAGATATTGAGACTATAAAGTGATTCATAAAAACATGGTTTGTAGGACAAGCAGATGGACAGGCAGGAAGTGAGAGGAGAAAGAAGAGAAACTAGAGGGACATGCTCTCTGTGTCCTCTTTGAGTGCTGCTCATTGGTCTTTTTGGAGCTTGGCGTTTAGCCCAGGCACGCTGAGACACGCTCACGTCTTACCTGAAGACTCGTTTAAATGATCTGCTTACTCGTTCACACACTTGGCACTGTTCTGAGGGAGCAGGAACAGAGGGAAAGAGAGTTTGATGTACTTGCTCAGTACTCTTCCTTGATCAGCAGAAGAACTTCTTGGCCATGACAGGTTTTAGGAGTGTGTACAGCTAGATTTGAGGAGGAGGGGAAACAGGACATTTTACAAAGACATCGGGACTTCTGAGGGATGGATATGAAAGGCTTGATGCCATGAGAATCTTCAAAGTGTCTCTCCCAGGAGAATGTGTGACTGTAGATTAAGGGTTAAACCAACCAACTCACATCAAGAAAGGGTGGGAGGAAGTAGAAAGGGGTGGAGTGAAGGAATAAAGGATGGGAAGCAATGGATTGACAGACTGGTGGGAAAACTGATGTACAGAAAGTGAGTAACTAAGTCAAGTGGTTGCTAAAAAAGTCCACTGTCCAGATCTCTACAATATTTTCACCCCTAGATGTGGCATGGGTTCCTCCTATAATATAATATGTCATATGGGCTTCATTTATAATACCTTATGGTGCTTTTTTTAATGATTAATTTATTTATTTTCTTTGGGAGCTTGACAGCCCCAGCTCTCAGTTCATTGCCCTTGACGGATATATAATGTTTCTTGCCTTAAAAGTAATAATGTTCACTATGATTTAGAAAGCACTGAACAGATATATAATTTGAGATGGCATTTTCTATCATTTTGTCACTTCATAGCACCAAAAAATTACAATGTACGGTCCAAGGTGCTTTACAGTAGAGATAAGAGAATAAAACAAAGTAACAGAACTAGAAAATAAAGAGAGAGAAATGGTTATCACTTGGTTGTTAGACATTGCTTTTTATCCATTTGTCTATAGATCTTTCCATGTAATGTTAAAATGCAATATTTATTATGCATTGATTCACAATAAGCTCACTTTTGCTGTAGGCTACAATAATATGCTATTTTAGCTCAGCTGCAGTACAGCTTCTAACTGGTTCACTTTCTCCTTCTCTCTGCTAACGCTATGACTTATTAACACAAAAGAGATCTTTGCAATATTATAGCGCTCCTATTGTGGGACGCAAAGGTAATATAATACAAAGAATGGTGTTATAAATGTGCATACATTTTTTTAAAAATACAAATAAGAAAAACCGTTGAACACGTCATCACAGTCTTGTGAAAAGGGTCCATTGCATCATTTTCGCAAGATGTCAGCCATACTAAGAACGTTTTGGCTTCACTTTTTAAGTCGCGTCGTCCATCTTTTTTACAGTCTATGTTCCAAGCCACTCTGTCGATTTTATTTAAAGCAGTGTCTGTGAGCTTTTAACGCTCCAAAAGCGGCACCTAGTGGCAAAAAATGAATTTGCATTTTCATTCGGACCAACAGGAAAAGACCAACAAGTGCATATGCTAAAGTTTCATTTTGACGTCATCGTGAAATGACTTGGGACTCGTTTTAAAAACGACTTGTTTCAGAGTCTACTCTTTTGAGAGACAGTAACTTTATACAAGGTGCACTTTCAGATGTAAATCTTTGCGGGATGTTTTCATTCACTTAGTGCTGTGTTACACACTGCATGAAAAATAACTGTCAAAAACCTATAATGGGAGCAGTTTAATAAAATAGTGAGATATAAATTCAGCAATTTATTTACTTTTTCTCAGGAATTAATTCCCAGGACTGTAACTTTTTGGCCCAGTTTCACAAACGGGGCTTAGCTTAAGCCAGGACTAGGCATTAGTTAAATTAAGATATTTAAGCAACTTTTA